>ML790426.1:627679-645240 GCA_009831015.1 Picea engelmannii
CGATTCCACTTCCCCTTCCAATCGGTAATACAAGGACATCTGTCTTGGCAACTGAAACGCTAACCGATTTGTCATCATCAGTCTGTTTCTCTTAACTGATTCATAACTGAAGCGTTAATGTGTGAGGAAGAACAACAACCCTCCAATCATTACTTGATCCAACGGTCCAGACCAAATCGGGATTTCACTAATCGCGATTTCGGCATTTGCGATGTCAACATTCACAAGTCCTCTGGACTCGCGATTCTCCGATTCCCGATGGCTCCTTTCATACGCTAGCCCTCCTAAGCTTAGCTCCCGGTCAACGTGACCTTCACTTCATGACTACAACCTTATGTATCTCTATTGGGGTTTCGGAGTTCTTCATGTTCACTGTTCTTTTCACTTATGAATCCCGATACACAAAAGTCCATATATCGGTCAAATCAACGATCCAGGTGCAATATTGACTCAACGTCTATGATTGTGTCGTGATATCGCATATCGCGATTTCGCAATTCATGTTGCAATCCTTACCAAATCCCGATTCGTGAAACTCCGACATGGTCTAAAATCAACGGTCTAGATCATAGACTGATCTGACGGCTCAGATTGTATCGCGATTTCGCATATCGCGAAATCGGCACTCCTGAGGTCAGGTGACTTTGTCACTTCAAAGTTCTGATCCCCGATGCCGATGTGTCCCTTTCCACTCGCTAGCCCTGCTGGCTATAGGCCTTGGCCCATATGACCGTCAACACATGACCTCGATCAAATCTCTCATCGGGGTTTCGTCATTTTCGATGTCATCATGTACATGCCTACAGAATTCCCGATCCCCGATTCTCCAATGAAGGAAATCAACGGTCCAAATATCATTCTTATCCAATGGCTGTGATTACATCGCGAAATCGCATATCGCGATTTCGGAGTTTTTGATGTCAAGAGATTTTGGCATGACAAAGTCTCGATCCCCGATACTCTGCTGACGTCACACGTGGTTTGACACGTGTTAAATACTGCCACGTGTCACTCTAATTCGTGACTTGCCTGTGCCTGAAGTGTTGAATTTTCCTGCCACTTGTCATTACCTAATTGTGCCATGTGTCCCTAGCTGACGTGGATTGCTGTCATGAATTAGATCGACAGTCTAGATCACATGTTGATCTGACGATTCAGATTCAGTCTAGATTTCGCATATCGTGAAATCGGGGTTTTCATTGAATTGTGTTCTTTGCATATTGAAATCTCGATCCCCGAAACTCCAATGAAGCCTCCTGTCTACAAGTGGATGGTCTCGATCTCTGCTTGATTTAACGGCTGCGATTGAATCGCGAAATCGCATATCGTGATTTCAGGGTTTTCGATGTCAAGTGAATTGGACATTTCAAAGTCCCAATCCCCGAATCTCCGATGACTTATCTCCCTTGCAACTTCTGCAGATCTGACGGTTGTCGGCCTTTCGGGAAATTTGAATGGGATCCAACGGTCACTGGATCTATGTCTTCCTTCTTCTTTGTAAACTCTTAATGTGCGCGTTTTCTTCAATGTTGTTCCTCCTGAGCTTTTACGTCCGAATCCCCAAGGAGTTTTATCCTTCTTATCCTGCCATCTCCACTATTTCCATCAATGACAACAACCATCAACACACATTCGTTGCTTGTTCAATATTTGCCAACAAAATCTCCATGAAAATATTAGCCTATTCACCCTTAGCCTTTTCCATGAGAGATCCCTCTTTATATATTGTGAAAGAGAGATGGATGAGGATATTAGGATGATCCCACTAAATCAGAGAAGTGAGTAAGATCCAAACCAATTGGAGGCCACCTCATCTTCTAGAAGATTCCCTTCTAGAACATTCGTGAATTTTGACTTTTCCTTTTCTTTAAGCATCATCACACCCTATGCACAAGAAGCATGCGACGACATCGCAGTCCAAGTTTAGGGTAGAGTGTGATGATCAGGCATCGTCACACCCCATGCATATAGCAGGGTGCGATGACCTTCCTTGATATGGTTTTTGAAAGAGGAATGCAAACCACTTTTCCCATGAAGAAAAGTCTCTTTTACTATTTTTAGGGAACATGAACACAAGTCGTCAATTGATCACTAAGGTGACCAAAATAATGTGTAACAACAGGGACTGTGACACAAGAATTCAACACTGCGCAGAAGAAAAACCTGATAGTCAAGGTTGCAGACTATCAATTGATCTCAAGACACTTATATAAAATGGGTGCATATATCATCTTCAGAAGATGTGTGCTAGAACATAAAAAACCAAGCATCTTAGCAGAAGCCCATGAGGGAATAGCAGGAGGAAATTATGCAGGAAAATATACCGCATAGAAGGTATTGCACATAGGACTATGGTGGTCGACCATTCATAGAGACTCAAAGAAATACTGCCATAAATGTGATGTATATTAGAGGGTTGGTAAACTGAATAGAAGGAATGAGATGCCCCTCAGACCACAAGTAACCTTGCAGATATTTGATAAATGGGACATATATTTTGTGGTACCAATTAACCCACCAGTAAAAAGGTCAGGAGAGAGGTACATTATCACTGCGAAAGAATACTTAACAAGATGGGCAGAAGCAACACCAATAAAAGATTGCATCACAGAGATAGCAACACACTTCCTATTTGAGAAAGTAATCACTAGATTTGGTTGTCCGAGGATTTTGATGAGTGACCAAGGCACTCATTTCATTAACAACACTATCAAGGATATGACTGAGGAGTTTGAAGTTCATCATCAAAAGAGTACACCATATCATCCTCAAGCAATTGGAATAGTGGAAGCATTTAGCAAAATCCTTGAGAATTTACCAACAAAGATATGTAATGTTAATAGGTATGATTTGGATTTGAAGATACCAACAGTAATGTGGGCATACAGAACCACATGCAAAAAGTTGACAGGACACACACCATTCATATTGGTGTATGGGCGAGAAGTAGTGGTTCCATTAGAGTTTTTGGTATCTAGTTTGCGCGTAGTAGCAATTACAAACATGATAGAGTGGGGTGCAATATAGGAAAGGCTAAATCAACTGATGATCATGGAGGAAGATAGGATTCTAGCAGGGTTTCATCAAGAAGTACAGAAAGAAAGGGAAAAATCTTGGCATGACAGACATATCAAGAGGAAAGATTTCAAGGAAGGAGACTTAGTCTTGGTGTATGACAGTAAATCCCTTCAGCACCCAGGAAAACTCTGAATGCATTTTTTAGGACCGTATGAAGTAAAACTCAGATGGATGATTAATGGGAGTCGACTAAATCTCTAGAGGGATAGTCAACCTACTAGCACTTAATAAAATAAAATAAATAGAGGGGTTACCACGTCGAACATCAAAAGAGAGAAACAAATGCATAGTGAGCAGAAAAGAGAATGAGCACTCGCGCTCGGAAAGGTTATCAAGAAGAAGAAAATACAAATGGTCACTAAAAGGTGGAAACAGCGGGGATGGCGAGTACGGAAAATAAAACGCCAACGGATGACGACTATCAAACTTAAATGACATAAACGATTGACAGGACGTTGTATTAATCGCGCCAACTAGCGACAACAAGGGAGATCAATGGAAATTATGCAGTAAGCATCGGTTAATTTAAAACGCACGATTGGAAACGTCTCTAGGAATTTTAACCCGATTTCCATATAAGGGAAGAACACCAGGATTGAAAGGGCTATTGTGAGATTGAGAAAATCATAGAGCGATAGAATACACAGAGAAGAGAGTGAAGTTTGCAGAGGTTACAGAGGCCACTAAGCTCAGCAGAAAGTATTTTAGCCACCATGGTGCCACCCAAACTGGGAGAGCCAAGCCAAACTTGCAGACAACCTCGCAGAAATGCCAGACCACCACCACAGTTGTTAGTTCATTGTAGTCACTAATGATAAAATATGCTCTTTAAAAATTAGTTGATATGGTTTTAGGTCAAATTGTTATATTTTCAAATGAATTTTCAAATAAAAATTAATCACTTGATTGTTGTGTCTAAGTTAGTGATACTCCCTTAATTTTATCATGGTCTTCATCCATCATGGTCATTATAATCATTTCATCTCATGAGTCATCAATTGAGTTAGTGGGTCATCATTAAAGTCATAATCACATTTCCTCAGTTTTCCTAAAGTTTACCCTATCTGTTTCCCCCTTATCAGGCTAGGGTTTTCTATCATGCAAATTGAAACTATGGAAACCTAGAGAAGCTCCTGAAGAAGGAAAACATAGACACCAAACATCATAGACCAAAACGAAGGAGGTGATTGACATGATTTTTAGGGTTTTGAGGTCATTTGTTGTACATAGGGACAATTTTTCTTAAAAATAAGTTTCTAACCAAATAAAGATGAATTGGACCAAAGTGAAAGAGGTTTTTTTCAATAATAAACCTAGGAACAAAAAATTCCTTCAGTTTGTTCACAGGTTTTATGATTCAAGAGAAATGCTCAAAATACAGTTTCTACAGGAGGGTGGTTGCACTTTTGGATAACTTGACTTCAAATCAGTTTTTCATGGGTTTCGAGCAGTGGTTTTAAATTATTGATGAATCCATTGTGTAGTAGACATCCTCATATTTCTAAAAATACAACTTTCAGCCCAAAAATCCTCTGGGAATTCCTCCAAACATCTTCTCAAATACCATGTTGTGTTTCTATTGTGAGCACGTTGCGCTTCTGCAAATTTTAGTGGCCAACTTCAAACTTGGATTGTGAAAACAATGGAAAGTAGTTTTGAAACCTGAAAGAGGTTTTTGTTAAAAAAATACCCAAGAACAAAAATGTCTTTCATTTTTGTATAACTATTTATGGTTAGAGAGATATTGATCCATCTTTGAGCCCTATTTTTTGTAGAAAACCCAGAAATTTGGCAAGTTTCGGATGTATAGAAACACAATGAGCTCACGCTGCACTTTCTCTCAGAGGATTTAAATGATGAAAAATTTACATGATTGAATAGGTGTTGACCTATAATTCACATATATATACTTTATTTTCCATGTCAGATCAAAATTTTGAAGAAAAATAAAAAAAACATGCTAAAAAACAAGTCTCTGCCACTTTTTCAAGACCTTCGCTGCGCTTTTAGAGTCATCTTGGGAGATTAAATTTTTGGAAGTCATGGAGATGATTTTTTGAAGGTTTAATGGTGAAAGTGTATTCTACACATTCCCATATACCTCCTCCAATCATAATTTCAGAAAATAAATGCATAGAAGCCACCTTAAAGGTCCCTCCAAACACACATTGTGCTTCTGTTAAATTTACTACAATTTTTGGCAGAAAGTGAAATTTCGAATTTCTTGGGTCAAAATCAAATCGTGGTGATGTAATTAGTCATATTAGGTATTTACATGATGTAAATAAGTGTAACAGAGCTGGTGAATGTAAATTTTATGTAAATTTGATGGTCATTAATGCTAGTCAAGGTCAGTTGAGCTAAAATTGGGAGTTTGTTTTATCCTCCTTAGCTTTGTGTATTGTTTGAGATATCCTTGTAAACAGTTCCTATCATGAGGGATTCGGCCCCTTGGATAAGGAAATATGGTTTTAATATATATGTACACCCAATGAAATCAAAAAAAGGGTTGGACATTGGAGATGTGATAGCTTGGAAGCTAGTGTACCATTTTTACAGTAATAATACAGAAAAGTTGCAACTATTATCTGGGGATTCATGTGGTATGTTCATTGGCAGTGTTTTTCTTTGTTTTATCATAAAATGAAATACATTTTTCTCCTTGTCACTATTATAATGCTTTCTTGTGACTATAAATGAAGTGTTTAAACAAAATTTATAATTAAATGCTTTGTTTTAATAAGATTTTCATGAATCTGTTTCCTTCTTCTTGATAAATGAATTCACATAACCTGTGCTCATTTTGATCCTCCCCTATTTTGAGCCTATGCCATCAATGAAAAACCCCAAAATGTTAATGAGAATTCCTACCTTGCCCCTTTATATCTCTGAAACTCATTTATATAAGTCATAACATAGCTCCATGATTTCATGATCCTAGTCTAGCAAACCTATAAACTCAAAACCTCACTGAGTTGAATACCTAGCCTAATATATTTTTCCTTATCCAGACACCTTATTGACTATGATCATTGAGCGAGCCCTCTATGATTTGGTAGGGCTATATACCAAATCAAAATACTAGTTTGTGGTTACTTCATTCAGTCTCCTTTTCAACCTTGGGAGAACTAGTGGAGTGACAACAACAACCACAGGGAAGTGAACAACAACTACCTCATCCTCCAGAAGTCGTCAATGTGGATGAAATATGGTCGCCCGATATGAAACCAGGAATCCCCACACTTATCGTGGAGGAAACCTAGTAGACAAAACTAGTGCACATGGACTTTGAGGTGCCAGAAGGGGGACAAGGCCAACAGACTGAGGACGCAGGAAATAATCTGCACCCTGAAAACCCTGCAGACGCCTCAAAAGTTAACGGGACAGTCTCAAAACAGGAAGAAATGACTGTGCCAGAAAGGTCGCACACAACCATGCCGAAACAACCATGGGAGGGAATAGTGGAAGATGTCACCGATCAGGCAGATGAGTATGTAGAAGAGCGAACAATGGAGGATGGAACCTCGAGTCAGCCACCACAATGGAAGGGAAAATAGTCAGTACCAAGGTCACCGCATAAGAAGGCCACCACAGGTATTTTCTTGTCACACATTCTGGAAGGGGTAAGTATCGTAGGAAATATGATAGGCCACATGGAGAAATTGTGGTACTCAGACCATGATGTGACGGATACAGACAAGTTTTTGTAGTTTTCCAAGAAAGTTTATCTAGAGACTATGGGTATAGGACCCTTTGGCGAACCAATCAACCAACCAATCCAGTGGGTAGTTAGACTGGAAAAAACTAGGATTCTAAGCCTATTGGACATCCCCCACTTTCAAAGGGGCCAACATTCAAACAACAACGTCAAGCAATTGATGGCAATCACCCACAGAGGATACCTGTGGTTGGAACAATTCATCTCAATAAACGTAGAGCTCATCACATACATTATATGGATTCCTTCATGGGGGGAGACACCCACGCAGTTCCTTGAGGACAAGATGAAGGAGAAGGAACTAGCCTAGGAAATGAAGAAGAAGTATGGTATAGAAAGGGGGTTGTGCATAATCATAATCAAGTAAATTATTGACACAGCAAAAAGAATGACCACAAAAATTATGGCATGCAAACTACTCAGGAAATGCCTCAAGGAGGAAGTCCTTGTTGGGGTTATCACAGCTGCAGCAAAGTATGCGGAGGGAACCACACTCAGTTGGGCCCTATATTTGTTGAATCTGTTCCTGGAAGATAGCAAGGATGCTTAGGATTTGGGGACAAAATTTCACTATTCATGGCTACTCATCCTGATCGCCTTTATCGGATGGAAGGATCCTAAGTATTCATTATTTTCCACAAGACCCAACCCTTTCCATGTAGCGCGATACCTATCTTTGGGGTGTGCTCCAGACCCCAAGAAAAAAAAGGCGAATCCATCCATATTCGAAGGATATTATAACAACCTACAGGAGAGCATCGCCAACACTTGGCGGGTTACACAAAAAATAGTCGCACAGTATCATGGCATAGACAACTTCAAATAAACTAGGCATGCAATGTGGATCTAGGAACAGAAGGATCCCGACAATCAATGGGTACAACTGTGTTATTGCATCAAGGAAGAGGACATAGATATGTCCATCAAGGATTGGAACAAGGACTGGAGGATTCCAATCCTGAATCAAGATATTCCCGCAGATATGAAGGCGGAGGCAGTGCAGGAACACACACCTGCAGAAGAGATAATGGTGCCCAAGAAGCCAAGGACTCGTCAGACCCAGGTGCAACAAAAGAAAGGGGTTGGGTCCAAGAAAGGCACCGAGGCAGGAAAGAAGAACAACACCCAGGCGCCACAAGAATAGGAGAAACAAACTGAGATGGCATAGGGAACCACATCAAGTGCTACTCAACAGGAGCAAGGCCAAACCAAAAGGTTAGTTATACAAACAGGGGGTGTGCGCAAGAAATATAAGGTGCACAGAACACCACTAGAATACACAATCACGGAGGATGATGCAGACCTCGTAGCCCAAATGGTCCAGGATCATACACCAGAGGAATTTGACGAAGCTCAATGCCAAAGGGATAGGATGCAGGATGAGCTAGAAGATAAGAGGCAGATCCTCAAGTAAATTAGAGAAACACAAAGGGCCGATAGAAGAACAAAATTAGTTTTAGCAGCATCACACATAGGATCCGAGGCTGGATCGAGCGAGAAGGATAGGATCCAGATGATAGCATAGCTAAGCTCAATATTTCACGTCACACCCATCATGATGAGCATGGATGAAATCATGGGGAAGACACCCTTAAAGGATTTGGCACAAATACAATTGGTCATGACGTGGATACCAACCAGGGCCTTGTATAAACTACAAGTTAGCGTCATGTGGGAGGTACAATCGCGCGCACGCATAAACGCAACATAATTGCAACAGACAAAGGAAAATCGAGACGAGTTGGAATTGGTATTTGAGCAAGTTAAGCTAGAAACCAAAGAGGAGAAGGATCACCCGGATAGGCTGGAGTAGGGATTGGTCGTAGCCTTTGAGAAAATTGCAAAGAGCACACAGACGGAAGAGCTCACAGTGACGCAGAAGATTGATCATATTGTGAAGACAATCGATCAATACATGTAAGATATAAGCATATTTGGGAGTATCTTGTACGTACCAGTCCCCCGACGATGAAGGAGCAGAGGAAGTAGGCAACAACAACGTAGATAAAGGATATGGAGCGATAAGTACATGCGGCGGTCGACTTGTTCAAAAAAGTAGCACAGCTATGGATGAAGTTGGAAGAGGATCAGCAGGTCCAGTAGTGCGGGCAGGAGGAAGAAAGGATAAGCACAGTTATCCAGGACCTCAAGGAGAGGTAGAGGATGATGTCGATCATAGATCATATCAAAGGAGCATAGGATATGAAGAAGATGCAGGTGGAACTCATAGTCGCAAAGACACAAAAGAAGGAGTTCCAAGCTCAAATGGAACCGCTCCAAGAGTAGGCAGTAGAGGTCATTGCACAAGAAGAAGACAAAAAGAAGAATGTGGCACAAACTCAAGCAGAGTGCGCAGAAATTATGAGTGATGAAATTTTAGTGTGGGTATTAGACGCACTCAGGGAAAAGACTGTGTATGCTCAAATGCAAGCAAAGGAACTCACAAAGAAGTTACAGGCTCTCGCCGGAGAGATCGAAGAGGCTCACAAGGTTTAGGTGGCTCGGGACAAGCCACATGTTAGTGTTGGTGGCCTATTGGATGCAAGCCTAGCTAGGAAGAAAGGCTATTTTTGGAGGAAAAGCATGCAGAAGACAGTTGGAAGAGTGCATGCAAGGAAAACCTAATGACGCTAGGGTTAGGTATTTTGTAATGAATTGTAATGGCTGGTGAGTCGAGGATATAAATAAGTAGTACTTAGGAAATGAGAGGGGGGGGGGATATAGTGAGTAGAGGAGACAAAAAAGGAAGAGAATCATAAGAATGGTATGAGTCATTAAGCTGGTAAGATAGGGAAGGAGTGAGCGACTCGATCCCAAGGGTTAGATCACAAGCTGAGGAGCCTAGTGTGATGTAGTCATTCTCGCAGGGATCGGGGGATCCTATGGGAGAGAGGAGGAACTAATATTGAAACCACGTGAAGCGTGATATATTTATAAACTATAATAAAATATTGAGAGCTAGATCTTTGTGGATGTAGCCCATGGGGGTGAACCATGGTAATACTGTGTTATGTGAATGAATGAATACATCTTTATGTCTAATTAATTGATGAATGTTAGATAAATGAAACACTAAGTAGATCTGTTATTCCACATGCATGCATCAATTTAATGTTGTAACTAGATGTTATATGAACTGAATAAATTTTACGACGCACAACCACAGATCTTGCTCCGTCTCAAGTTGCAAACACCTGAGTATTGCAACCACCCATAGAGCTATCTTGGGTGAGACTATGTAGTGAAATCTGTGTACTGCGTTGCCTTCTTGTTTACCAAAGGGGGCGATAGTTGTAATGGCTTTTGTTCAGAAGCTTCTTAGTTTTGAACCAGGGTCAATCTATGATGATCAATTAGAATATCCCACAAGGAATCCTCAAGACCAAGAGACATGAATAGATAATGAAAGACCTATGATAACCAACACGCACTTTTCAAATTGTCTGGTATTGTCATCACTTTTTTCTTCTGCTTCAGTTCTTGCATAACAATATTTATAGCATCTTCTTTTTGTTCTAACTCCTGTAGTTTCTCATCTTCATGAATATTTTTCCATAACTGCGTGCTCTTATTATATAGCTCTGTGATTTCCTAGATGACCAATGAAATTCTTTCCATATGACCTGTAGCCTCCTACTCCCTTTTTGTTCTTAGTTTTAGTGGAGTAGTAAATACTAGGAGATCTATCAACTCTATAATGTGGGGTCTGTAAGCCTCCATTTCTTGTGCTATTTTCTCAATTTTATCCTATGTGGGAAAATTCTCTCCTTGAGCACTGTCAGCAATAGTTTTAAACACTTCTTCAACTTGTTTCTATATTCTTTCAACACATTGCTTTGTTTCTTCCCTCTCAAACTGCACCTAGTTAATTGTCATCTCCAGTGTCTTACTTACTTTATTGGCCAACTGTAAACTTGTAGCATCTGCGCAGGCCCTTGATTGAATTTCCTGCGTGACACTTATCTGAAGTTTGTATAGCACTTTAGTTGGGACCTTGGGTAGTGCCAAGTTGAAATTATCTATGTCCTTTAGTGGCTTCTGCGTTGTAGATTCATCTACCTGCAACATCCCTTGGGTGATACAAAAAATTTCATTTCCCATGGCTATGATCTGCACTGTCTCTTGTTCTAGAATTGTTCTTTCCTAAAAATTTTGTTGTTGTTGTGCCTACTCTTTTTGTTGCAATGTAATAAGTTGTAATTGTTCCAGTGCATCCTTGACCTTTTTCAATTTCTTGAATATCTCCTCCCTTTGCTTCTCAGCATCATACCACGCTTTTGTTGTGTGATCCTACGCTTTCTCTGCTACTAACTCTACATCATCCTCTGTGAGTGTAAGCTAAGGAACTTCCTTGTGTGCCTTCATTTTCTTATGTTGTCTTGTTGTCTGAAACACAATTCTTTTCATTGAAAGTGTATCTATCTGCATGGTTGTAAATGGTATATTCATATCTAGGGGATCTCCACCTCCTGTTTCCTCGGGCATAGGAATATTTTTCTTGGGCTACATTCCTCCATTTGTTTCTCTTGCATTCTCCTTTTCCTGATTTGAAGCCTTTGGGATAGTGTTTTTCTTCATTGGATTTATAGTGGTTGTTATACCCCCTTTTTCTTTTGTGCGCTATGATTCTTTCCTTATGTTTGTTGCTGGGTTGGTTGATGTTGTGAAGGGGCAACCTCTAATTGTTTTTATATTTTTTTATTTTCTTTAGTATTACTAGCACCTTCCATTATTCAAGACAATCCTTCATAGCCCATGTTGGTGCAATTATATGTATAATTTATTACCAGACATAAATTATCAACCGAGACTCGTAATCAATAGAGTTTTTACACTATATGTGTCGGAAACAGGTGGTTTATCTATGTCTAATGAGTATAGCCTACATAAGAAAACACTTTCAAATAAAATACTTTGTTTTCACACTTTAAACATAACACTCTTCACACAATTCAAAAATTAGAAAACAAAACTCATAGACAAGCATATGATTTAAGCTCTAGGTGACTAATCTATTCATTGTAGACTTATGAAGAAAAAGATGAACTTTGACTTTGACTTTTGGAGAAACTAAACTAACAACAATTATCACACTGTATATTCTCAAAAGAAAGCATCAATCGATTCTAGAAGAAATAACAGGTAGAGGAAGACACTCCATTGTAGGTGCATGTAGAGTGAGAGATGGAGGTCTTGTTTGTGCATGTGTTTGCAAAGTGTAATCTAATCAATTATGGAAAAGAAAACTAACTGTATTGGGATGCTCCATTATAGGCTCATGTATGGCGAAAGATGGAGATCCAATTTTTGCAACACTACCACACTTTGCAATAAATTCTGATAGTGAAATCAAAATTAAAATAACATGAAATCAAAATAACAAGTACATGAAATCAAAATCTATACTAATAATTTAAAATGAGCTTACCAAGATGGATCGGTGGCCCCTTTTGATGCCAACATGGAATGTTTTATATAAACATATGCTAAATTCTAAAAGACACACAAGATCATTGAATTGAAACTTGCATTAATCTTCAACAAGTAGGTTTACAAAAAGAGTATTTCAGAAATCCAATCTGAAGCATAACAATTCCTCTCCCTTACGCGGGCCTATGAGGTATTATTTATACATAAACTCCATGGAGGAATGGATGAAAATGAATCCCCAAACTCAGAAAACAATTTTTACAATTTTAGGATAAATCCCCAAATCTGGGTTTTTCATCAATTTGGGCAGATTCGAGTTAGCAATCCACCCATATCTTCTAAACAAATTCGAATTCAGAAAAAGTTCTTCTATATTACTCAATTTTCCACATTCTAGACAAAACCCATATCGTAGAATTTCTAGATTGGATGCCATCTGCACAGAAATTGAGGCACAAGTTGGAAGTTTGAGAATTTTGCTATTTTTTGTAGAATCATTCCCCTTGAGCTGGAGGTCAACACATGTGAGCTAGGTGAATTATGACTCACGTTTCCACATGTAAATGTCTCTCTAGACAAAACTCACGTCCTTGATTTTCTTCTAGAAGCTTTCCAAAATTTCGAACTATATCTAGTACCGGATGGTTGTTGATGTTGGTATCAGACGAGCACAACATCGGTACCAGACGAGCGCAAAATTGGTACCAAAGGATATGAGTATTGGATGAACACCTAAATAGGACCGAATTAATAGGGGTTGTTTTCATAAGGTCTTCTTAGATCATTCAAAGTAATTAAAGAGCTTAAAACATCAAATATTCAATCCAAATCATTAATAAATCATCATAAATCATGATTAAACACAAGTTGCCTCATATATACACAATAATGGATAAAATACATGTATGTTGAGGAAAATATAAACATATTGCATAAGTATGAGGAAAAATTGGTCAGGATATGAGACAAGATAAGGCAATTGGAGGTGACAAAAATGAGGTTCAACATTCCCCCCATGCCTTATCCATTACATGTCCTCATGCAACAATCGTATTCAAAATTTCAAAAATGATGGTACTCCTCACTCAATCAAGTACTCCCTGAAGTTCCACCCTTATTCATCTCCTTGAGTTCTCTTTTAGGTAACTTGCTATACAATATAAACCTCATGGCCTCTACTTCACACTTCTTACCCATGGAAAAGTAGTTATGATGGAAAAGTGGAGTCATGAGTAATAGATTAGATATGTTAGTGATTTGACGTAAGTGTTATCCAATATTTTGTGGACCATAATTATGAGAAGGGATGGATGTGACTCCAATATGATTATAGGATAGTTTCCAAGCGTTTTTATAACAACTTTGACTAATAGGCCCCCTGGCTAGATTACCTTTAAAATAAAAGTGATATAAGCATAGTTTAGATCCCATTTGAAGAGAGTAACACATAAAAGAATACATCCCAATATGATTAACTCATTTCTTATCCAAGTTTATAGAGATGAAGCTTTTTTTTCTTAGGTAGGTTGAATTACATATACTGAGGGTCCCACTTTCATGCAAACCTATTTATTTTAAAGATAAAACCCTAAAGTGGATACTTGAAGGTTCTTAAGAACATCATCCGAGAGATATAAAGGCCATCTCCTAGCCTTGATTTGATAATGATTGATTCAAAATGAGACCCGAGGGTTTTTGTTAAGTTTTGGGTGTGCCAATTTATGTTTTTCAACTTCTTTTACCTGGCATAGCCCCGCTGCCAATAGGCCTGTTCAGTACCCCAATGGGTTTACCTTAGTACCATACATGCATGGCCCCACTACTAGCAGACTTGTTCAGTACCTCGGTGGATTTACTTGTACTTCATGATACTTCCTTTTTATTATGTTACTCAAAATATTTAGAATTATGTATATTGTTCATTCACAACTTTAGAGCATAAGGAAGGTAGGTGGTATGAGAGTGTTTTATAGTTATTAGGCACTTAATTAATTTTTTGCAATTATCCCAAGGGTCACATCATCCACATTAGCCTTAAATATCATCTATTCAATGTATAATGGAACATCTTGGATAATGACTAAGAGGTCCCTCTAGTTAATCCTATTAGGGTTCTCATGAAAGTTCATTGAGGTTTTGCAGGGGCGGTCCACCACATGAAGTTTTCATAAATACCTCCCAAGAGAAACTTGGATAAGAACTTGTTAAATCAACTAGGTTAGTATTAAACATAATTATGTCACCACTTTTCAATGGATATTCCAATTATTAATCATTTTTTCAAAATCATGAGGTAATAAGACAGGTGCACCCATTATCATATAGAGATAAATGTGAAAATATCTCCTTAAAGGATAGCAAGGATGATTCATTTAGGGGTGAGTGTCACAATGTAGGAGGAAGATGTACATGAGAGTAAAGCAAAATTCAACACAAGACTTAAATGACCCTTGATAGAAAGAACATGAAAAGATTATCCGATACCTCCAATTACCTGAAGTGAAAACAATTTTAAGTACAAGAAAAAGATCATATCACCTTGGAATCGGTACCAGATTGGTAACTTGTATCAGAACATTTTTCTGCAGTACCAGAATAGATAGTATGGGAACAAGACTCTATAGTACCAGAATAGGACAGTACCGGAACAGAACAGTACCAAAACAAGATTATGTGGTACCGGAATAGGACAGTACCGAAACAGGATTCTGCAGTACTAGAATAGAACAGTACCAAAACATAAAAATACTGGAACAGGATTCTACAGTACCAGAATAGAATAGTACCGGAATAGGATTTTGCAGTACTAGAATAGAACAATACCGGAATAGGATTATGTAGAACTCACAGTGTGACTAGAATGCTATGAGTTTCATGCTTATGTTTATTGTGGGCAAAATTTTGTAGGTAACTAATGCATAAATTTGGTACTAGTACCAAAATTTTGGAAATGACTATCAACTTCCAGCACTGAACATGTTGATTTGGACTTGCTAAGAGAAGATGAAAAGAATATGAAGGTCCCAACAACCACTCCCCCATGCCTGAGGTTTTGCATGCCCTCATGCACACAATGTGAGGTGCTAAAAAAAAATAAGGAGGGTTGTTGAGAGGTTTGCGAACAACTGCTAAAAACAAACCAATAGAACTAATTAAAACTAGATTTTTATTCTTGCTTAGAAATAGAAAATTTGGGGAAAATGTCAAAATTTGAACAATGCATACATTATTCATGATTTATTTGAAAAAAAAAAATATTAGCTATGAATAAAATAGTTTGGAATTAACATTCAGTTTCAATTTCTATTAAAAAGATCACTTAATCGATCATCCCTGTGAAATAGTGGGCTTAAAATAGATAGGTAATGATAAAGCACGAATGCGTCTTTTTTAACAACTTAAGGAAAAGAATAAATTTGAGGAAATATGTCATGAAGTACTCCCTTAAGTGTTTTATTTTGTTGGCAATGATGTGTTCTCCTCTTTTGAAATACCTTTCCAGTATTATGTGTGTATTCAGAGGATAAAGAGATTACCTTCTCATAAAATTCCAAACAAAATTGTCATAACTTTTAGAAAGAAATCTACTAGAGGAACAAAAGATCTTAAACTAATTTCTTTGTTAAGTTTCAACATTACCATTTATGAAAATTATGAAAGATAGGTTGCATTGTACTTATATGCATCATTTGTTTATTTATTCACTATCCTACTCTAATTGAACAAAAGAAAATTCCATTCAAGTATAGTAATACTTCCAGTGAAACCATGTGCGTAACAGGGTTAGAAATATATTCATACTCGGGTTTAAAAGATAATTTTAATGCATACCGAAGTATGAAGGACCAACTTCTTTGATGATGAGATCAAACAATAATGAAAAGTAAAAGAGTAGTGTGACCTGATAACTAATTGGAACCATCTTTCAATAGGATTATTATATTCGTGTTTCTCTTCTTTGTTTAGGTCATACAACATGATCTCCTTTTCCATGCTATGTAGATTATATTCTTCAAGATGATTGGTATTTAGAGTGCATACAGAATCTACTGAGAGACATGCTAAGAACTCCTAAATCTTAGGTTTAAATGGTTTCTCTCCATTGAATTCTATCCATGATTCTTTAGTCTCCTCAACAAATTGACAAGAGGAATCCAAAGGGACTTCTAAATCTTCCTATGGAGAGACAAATACATTATTTACTATTGTTAATATATGCTCTTCCTCAGAGGAAGATATCCCAACTGCTGCTAGAATGTGAGAAATTTCTTGGAGGAACATTCTTCAAGCTCTTGGCCATCCATGAATTACTCTAGTTGGTTGATGATCCTTGTCTCGCAACCCAAATTAGTACTTGGGGGTTCTTACATCACCCCAAAAAGGAATTATCAGCAAAGATTTGAATTTTAAAACTATGAAATTAAAACTATTGAAAAAATAAAACACATAAAACTTGAACTCCTTGCATTACTGGGACCCTATTGTCACCAGGTTATCAGATTGCACAAGTTAGCGCATCATAAATAAAACTAAATTTTCATAAATAAGAACACACTTTTGCATAAAAGAAGCAAAAACACACTTGCATTAAAAGAAAAATACTTATGCATGAAAGGGAGAGGAAAACCTAACTTTGTAGCAACCCCACTAAAGTGGATGTGTGGGCTCTTCCCTCACATCTTACTATCTTATCTCCGCCCTTAGTTTTTCCTTAAAACCAATCCAAAACCACTAAAGAAATCTAATTCAAATACTACCTATTACTGTTTACAAGTCCCCGACAACAACGCCAAAATGTTGGTGCAATTATATGTATAATATATTACCAAACATAAATTATCAACCAGGATTCATAATCAATAGATTTGTTACACTATATGTGCCAACAACATGTGGTTTATATATGTCTGATGAGTATAGCCTACATAAGAAAACACTTTCAAACAAAATACTTTGTTTTCACACTTTAAAGATAACACTCTTCACACAATTCAAAAATTAGAAAGCAAAAATCATAGACAAGCATATGATTTAAGCTCTTGCTCGGGTGACTAATCTGTTGATTGTAGGATTATGAAGAAAAAGATGAACTTTGACTCTGTCTCCTAGAGAAAATAAACTAACAACAATTAGCATGTTGTATACTCTCAAAAGAAAGCATCAATCAATTCTAGAAGAAATAATAGGTAGAGGAAGACACTCCATTGTAGGTGCATGTAGGGTGAGAGATGGAGGTCTTGATTGTGCCTATGTTTGAAAAGTGTAATCTAATAAATTATGGAAAAGAAAACTAAGTGTAGTTGGATGCTCCATTATAGGCTCATGTATGGTGAAA
>ML790426.1:658100-673952 GCA_009831015.1 Picea engelmannii
TCCAATCTCAAGCTAACTTTCTCCATGAGAATTCCTCTCCTTTTATAAGCTGAAGAAGATAAGGTGAGGAGGTTAGGATGATCCCACTAAATCATGAAAGCGAGTAAGATCCAAACCGTTCGGATGCCACCTCACCATAGAAGATTCCCCTTCTAGAAGATTCGAGAAACCGTACGTTTTTCCCACGTGCTGGAAAGTTCGCACCCTAGCTATATAGCAACCTGCTAATTGTTCGCACCCTGGCTATATAGAAACCTGCGAGAATTTGTCATTCTCGCACCCTGCCTATATAGCAACCTGCGAACTTCTTTTTTTTTATAAGGTTTTTGCATAGGAAAATGCCATTTCTTTTCTCAGGAAAAGATCTTCTTCCTTTCCTCTTCAGGAACTCAGGCCACTGTGACCCCTCTAAAGGAAATAGATAGGTTTACATCATTAACGATCATAGGGATGACAAAAATAATGTGTAACACATGGGCATCCCTAAAAAGTGTGGGCCAGTAGTAACCGGCTCTTAAAACCTTATGAGCAGTGGTGTCACCACCGAAGTGACCACCAGCTTCTCCTACATGCAATTCGAGCAAGACTTTTTCTGCTTCGTCCTTTTGAAGACAGCACATCATTATGTCATCAAAATTCTGACGAAACAGTACACCATTAACCAAATGAAAGGAGGAAAACTTTAGCCTCAACGCTCTTCTCTTAGAGGGGTCTAAATGACGAGGTGTTGACCCATGTTCAGACAGAATCTAATATCATCGTACCAGGGACTAACAAGGTTTTGTGCGCAAAAGATCAAACTTTGATCGCTTTGTCCTAGGTTTGACGTATCACTATCTTCTTGTTGTCATGTTTCTGAATCAACAACCAACTTACACAACCCCTGGCCTCTCACAATCTGAGCTGGGGTGATTTCTAAGTCATACTCCTGCAAGGAGGTGACCCAGTTAGCTCTCTTTTCTCCTAACTCCTTCTGCACTAACAAGTTCCCTACGGCAGGGTAGGGGACAATGACTTTCGTCCTTGACTTCAAAATATAGGACCGAAAGTTCTTAACTGCTTTGAAAATAGCGTAGTCTTGCTGATCCACTGCTGGATAGTTAAGTTGAGCACCTTTGAAAGCAGAGCTCATAAAGGCGATGGGTACTTTGTGGTTCTCGACATTCTTCTAAGTTAGGACGGCGGCATAGGAACGGTCAGAGGAAAAAGTATAGAGTGTAAAATCTTGAGAGAAGTCAGGACTCATGAGAGACAGAGCGTCTATTATGGCCTTCTTTATGGCAGTAAAAGCTTGATTTTCTATGGGTCCCCAGTGATATTGGATGTCTTTCTTGATCAAATTTTGTAAAGGCCTAACCATTTCGGAGAAACTGGGGACAAATATTCTCACGAAGTTAATCTGGCCTAAGAAAGACAGCATGGATATTTTGGATGTAGGAGGGGGAATTTTAGCAATGGCCTGAGTCCTCTCGGGGTCAATAACCATTCCTTCGCTAGACACTATGAATCCTAGGAGTTTACCTTGTTCTACTGCAAAGATGGACTTTTTGGGGTTCAAGGAGATGTCGTATTTACGACATCGTAGCAGAACGGCTCGTAAGTGAGCTAGATGATCGTCTTTCTTTTTAGAATAAACAGTCACATCATCTAAGTAAACTACGACAGAGTGATTGATTAAGCCTCGAAAAGCAATGTCCATTTCTCTCTGAAAGGTAGCACCAGCATTAATCAATCCAAAGGGCATTTTACGATAAGCATAAGTGCCCCATGGGGTACGGAAGGTAGTTTTGAGTTGGTCTGGTGGAGACATCAGGACTTGGTTGTATCCAGAGAAACCATCTAACAAGGATAGCCTCTCGGAGCCAGATACCTGTTGAAGGATCTGTTCCATGGGTGGGACAGGATAGTTGTCTTTGTCATACGCTCTATTGAGGTTTTGGAAATCGACGCAGAGTCGGATTTCCTTGTTTTTCTTCCGAACTGGGACAAGGTTGGACACCCATTGAGTGTGCCTAACAGGAAAAATTATTTTAGCACTTAGGAGTTTATTCAATTCTTTTTGAATGGTCGGTTCTAGTTTAGGGTGCATCTTCCTCAGTTTCTGTTGGAAGGGTAAGGTTTAGGGCTTCATCGGGATGACATGCTGTATGATATTAGGGTCGAAAGTTTTAAGATCATTATACGTCCATGCAAAGAAATCCTTAAATTCTTTAAATAATTTAACAAAAGCAGCTTTTTCTTTTCTAGAACATCCCAAGCCTAGGTTAATGCACTGAGGATTTTCACTAGTTCCTAAGTTCACTTTTTCATAAGACAACGAGGAACTATTGGTTTTACAGTTGACCATCTTTTTAAATTTATCTTCAAAATCATAAAACTTCTCTAATCTAACTATGGATTTGGGTATGGAATTTACCATGTCCGATAGTGCTTCGGGAAATTTCGGATCAGGTATTACCGTAAAATCATGCAAATTGTCATCGTGGGTGCGTTCATCTATCACCGTGCCTTGAAAGGTTTCTTCCATGTGTAGAAAGTTGATAATCTTTTGATCATCGTCAAATACTCGCCAGTTTGTGATATTGTCAGGAATAGATGGTCCAAACAATAGCTCGACGGAGAATGCGTCTAGGGACAAGCCTTCTACAGGAAGAATTTTAGAGGCTACATTAGCTAATAGATCTGTTTCAGCATTATTTAATCTAGGAATGGAATTTATATTGAAAGCGGAAAATTTATTCATTAAGTTCCATACCTCAGACTGGTAGCTTTTGAGATGTGGAGAAAGACAGTGGATAGAATCTCTTACCTGTCTAACCACTATTTCAGAGTTGCCAAATACAACCAGGTTTTGAATGTTCATATCCAGATCTTTTCTGAGACCTTGCAGTAAAGCCTCATATTCTGCAGTATTGTTAGTACATTCAAATTCTAGTCTACAAGCCATTAATGTCTTGTTACCTGCCGGATCGATAATGATGCAGCCTGCACCAGCTCCTTTTTTAGACTTAGAACCGTCGAAATATAAAGACCAAATTTGATTTCCATCAGGCACATGGGATTGTTGTATAGAAGATGTTGGTTGCATATATGCTACGATCTTGGACTGTTGTTCTATATTGATGATAGGTGAAGCCTCGGCCATGAAATTTCCAAAGAAGGTGTCCATCCCTTGGACTTCGGGTGAATCAGCAGAAGGTGTATATGGTTCGTTAGGATCGTTCAAATCTATGACCGTGAACTTAAGGTAGCGCTCACGATTCACTCTGATCTTGTTAGGCTTATCGTTCTCTGGGAGCCATAAGTGAGACCAGTCTGTCGCGAAGTAACCATGTAGCTTCTCCGACCAGTCCCTGCTTAAAAAAAGACCATACACTTCTGGAATATCCACAACAATTATATCAACAATCTGATGAACCTTTGGGTTAGACGATAATCTAATCAATACATTTTTTAGTTCGCCTATAACTTTAACATTGGTTTGATCAAGTTGTATGATTTTCAAAGTAGATGGCTCCACTTCAGCATTAATATTTTGGAAGACAGACCAAGGCATCACATTGGATGACGCTCCTGAGTCCACCATACAATTATGCACGTTTCTATTGAAAATTTCGAAAGTTAACAAGAAAGGAGGTACATTTTTGCGATTAATAAGAGTAGTAGCTTGTGGCTTTTTACTCGCAGTGTCTAAAGCTACTTTATCTACATTATTTACAGGGACTACAGGAAGGCTTCCTTTATCTTGAGGATCAAGATTATTTTTAGTGGAAGTCTTCTGCGGAACTTTGCTTTGCACAACCTTGTTACCACTTGAATTACCATTTTTTCCGTTCTCTGAAATATTTTGCAACATTTTTTGAAGCAGAAATGGAAACTTCAATAACTCATAAATAGAAATGTTATCCCTTAACTTTTTAAGATCTTCAACAACATCATAATCTAAGTTGGGGTTCACATTGCTCTGTTTAGTCTCAACTGATTTAGATTGTTTTGGAGGCGAAGTTGTAGTGTTTTCTGTAGAAGGTTTGTTTGTTGTCTTACTCCTAGTATTATAAGGGTGAACTGTCTCTAAATTAGCTTGAAAGATGCTATCCGAGAAGTTTCTAAAGATGTTTGGAGAAGACTCTTCTTCTTGAACCGTTTCTTGTTCAACTACCTCCCGAGGGATCTCAGGGGGTATCAAGTTATCTTGGGCTTCTAGAATTGTTTGAAGGGCGCATTGCAAACTTTCTAGATTTAGGCCTTCGAGGTTTGGGTTAGGTCAGTTGGTAGGAAAAGGCTTTCAGAAAGGGGGTTTGTAGGGTCCTTTACTCGAGGAAGATTCTTCGGTTGACCTTTTTAAGTCTATAACTTGATTCGACAGTTTTTGAACAACTTTAGTTAAGTTTTCCAAATCAAAGTTTTCAGGTTGTGTTTTACTTTGAGTAGGTCTAGGGAGAATTTCAATCTTCTTTCTAGAAGAAGAACTAGTCTTGGTTTCGTTGCTAGAAGAGTTTTTAAGACTAAGTATGTCTTTTTCAATCTGGCTGGCCTCCTCGAAGGCCTCTAACAACGTGGCTTTCTTGGATCGTTTAACCCAAATAGATATACTTTGATGCAAAGCTTTAGTGTAGTAAGCTATTATAAGACTCTCGACAGGCATAGAATATATAGGGATTCTGTTTTTAAGTGTTAAGAATCTTTGATTAAAGTATTTAACTTTTTATTTTGGGTTCATTCTTAAGATAGAAAGATCCATCACTAGGACCTCCGGAGGTTTACCGTCTCCGAATTTTTCCAAAAAGCATGATTCAAACTTTTCCCAAGACACGATGGTATGGGGTTGTTGGGAAAAGTACCAGGTGGATGCATTGCCCTCAAAAGTATAAGGGAACAACCTACAGACAACGTCTTCATGTTCGACATTGCGGAGTCTAATGGCTAGCATAAATTTTTTTATGTGATCTTCAGCGATCTGTTTGGAGTCAGGATCAAACTTGGGAAGCCATTTCTCCGTATGTTTAGGTAAAGGGTGTTGAGCTCCAGGTACAGCTACAACATCCTGATCAAGCCAGGGTCTAGCAGGATTGTTCTGATTTTCCATTGGGGTAGTGGGTGTGGAAGGCTGAGAAGGTGAATTGCCTTCGTCTGACGAGGAATCTCTTCCAGAAGAGGAAGGAGATGATGGAGGTGGTGAAGGAGGTATCCCAGATCCTCCTGCAGCAAGATTTGAGGTTGGATCTATGGGATTCACAGTGAGGTTAGTGTCTCCTAATTGTTCTCTGATATCAGAGAAGTCTAAAGGTTGACCCCACGGACGGTTTGGTTGCCTAAGACGAGCTAAGGCACTATGTGTTTTAATAAGAGATTGACGGACAATCTCTTGTATGTCACCACCTGTAGGATTAGGGGTTGCTGGCTCAACTGTGATCTGTGGATCGTCAGTTGAAGTAGTTGTTGTTTGAAGGGGAATATTATCATGTGAATGGCTTCTAGTCACTATAGGTGAGCGATTAGGGGGGGGAGGAGTCTTGCGACCGCCTCGTGCCATTAATTAAGTTCAAGCCCTCCTTCTAGCGCCATTTGTTGACGGGCGAAATCGACCATCCGTCAACTGAGAGAGTGGAACCGGTCCGGGGTTGTCTAATAACCCAAGCCGTTTGGGATGAACCACCCTGACGGGTTTAGAGGCTCCGTTAGCCGATCTAAGGTCTTAAGAAAACAAAAGAAAACTAATCTAAACTAACTAATCTAACTAAAAATAAATAAAACAAACTAAACTAATCAACAATTAACAAAACTAACTAATAAACTAATCTGATTAAAACAAACTACTAAATGAACTAAACTAAAACTAATTATTAAAACAAACTAAACTAACTAACAATTTGATATATACAATCTACTAATTACTACTATACTAACTCTAACCAATTAACTATCTAACTACTAACTCCAATATAACTTATTCACAAAATGTACAATATCTACAATTTACAGATTTAATTAAAACCTGAAAAACTCATTTGCATTCTGCCCTAAGACAGCGAGAGATATTTTTTGATTTTTATAATTTTATGAACAATAAATAAAACAAAAATCTAATTAAACTAATCTAATTAAACTACTAGAATTATACTAAACAAATTAACGAAAATAAATCACAAACTAACCTGGAAAAACGCTCCATATTTTCCCTGTGTATGATGATTGTGTTAGCAGAACGGAGGAAGGAAACTCACACCGAATAATCCAGAAGCTTCTCGTAAATGATAGCTGCAATGCTCTTTAAGTTTGTTTACATGACAAACAAGACATAAAAATCATAACAATTATATGATTTATAAATCTCCACAGTTAGGTAAACCTGTTATGCAAAGACTTATACAGAATAATCCAGTTGATGAAGAAGAGAAATCTGTCATTCATAAACGGAATCAAGTAATTGCTATGTTTTTAAATACTGGAAGAAATCAGACATGGATTATATTAATTAATTCGTATCATTTTCAAAACACTAAGATAGCTAAAGTAGTCATTAATCAAATGCAAATTGATAACATAAACATGAAACAAAAGATTGATATTATGAAAAGCTAAAGTTGTAGCAGAACATCAATTTATGTCTCAGTCTCTATTAGATATCCATTATCCTAGTTCTCTCACAAGTGAGGATGATCCTTATTACAAAAATAATAAGTATTTAAAGGTCTTCCACAGGGTAAAACCTCCCTGTGGAAGTTATAAAATTGTTTACATGAAATCTGGGAAGATATCCCAAAGTTGTCTAAACTAGGAAATTAAAATAAAACTAAAACATCCAAATATCCCTTAAACTGCCCAACAGGTCCCATGCAATTCGAATTCACCTGAAAAGGACAAAAAATGAACAAATTAGAAGGATCTTTTATTAATAAAATGATAGAAAATTTAATTATATAGACTAGCTACAGAATCATCTGATTCTGTAGCTGGTCTAAATAAGGTACAGAATCAACATTCAAATCGATTAAAAAAAATCTTTTCAAGATTTCAATTTAATTGACATCAATAATCATTTGAAAATGAACCATTTAATTTGAAGTTGTTATATCATTCAAAACTAAACAAGATCTGAATCAATGAATGCCTATAGAGACGGGCGTATTCTGTTTCTTGTGTCACCACAAAACCGAATGAACAGAAGCATAATCCAACCATCGTGAAATCGTTTGGTATCAATTTGAAATCGATACAATCAAAACAAATCGCATACAATCGTTATGCTATCTCATCAGCAAGGGATACGATCGAAACCAAACAAGATCGTTATCAAATCATTATCACTGTGTTGACATAGCCATGAAAATTCAAACTAGCATGAAAATCAATTTAAACAAAATCGTAACAGGATCGATTGATTAGCAACAGAATTCGCAATTTGTTATTGCAAATTGGGCAAATAGGATCGATCGACTTTGATCAAAACGAGATCGTTCCAATCAAAAGAATCACAACTGGGTTTGACCAATTCGTTTTACAATTTTAAAACCAGACAGAGCAGTAATCATAATCGGAATCCAATTCCAAAAAAATGATCGAACTAACAACGATTCGATCAAGCGAATCAATCGGCTGGGTTTAACAATAGTCATTGTTCCATAATTCGGGCGTATTTGCACAGGTTAAATGAGATCATTGTTTTTATAAAAATAGGGTATTTCTAACCAAAATGAATTGAACAGAGTGGTACTCATGATTTGGAAAATCCTATAACACAGCATATCATAACAAGTATCCTTCCAAAAACATTTGCCAGTCACAGCATACAAATGATAACGAGATCGAATCCGAGCAAAATCGTACTCTAAATTGAGCATAAAAACTTACCGTGCGGAGTAGATACAAAACGAATTGTATTGAAAATACACCATTACTTTCGTTACTTCACTCAGACAAACTTAGCAAATGAAATCCAAACGAATAACCATTCAAATCCAATAAAAATCTATGAGAAAATCATATATCAAATCGAAATTCCTTCTATTTTTATCAAAACGAAACAATGTACAGGATGATCACCAAATGACAGAGGCATTTGGATGAGTGACTGAGCTATTTAAAAACTGAATTCAAATCATTATATCAACCTAGATTATTTACAAAACAAAAACGATGTCAAAACCATACCTGTATAGCGACGAGGCTACTTGATTATGCCAATTTTGAATTTACAACGGTCGTGGCTAATTCTACGTTTTTGAAAAGGATGGAGCCGGTTGTCTTTTTCTTTTTATCTGTTGCTTGGAGCTTGGCTTTTTGACTAGTTAGCACTGCAATTTGATCTTCCAGTGATTGAATCTTTGATTGGAGTATGGGAACATCAATGTAGTATCGTTCTAACCATGAATCGCATTGATCACAGGGTGACTGTGTGGGTTTAGAAAGAGCAGGCGAGGGTTTGGCCAAATGACCGAGGGTTTCACGAGGAAATTTAATACCCGGGTAGTCAGGATTGTTCTTTAGGCAGGGAGGAAGGTTCGATATGAAATCATAAGGGGGTTCGGGACATAAACCCTGTGAGTAGGGGTACTCGCTGGCTAAGAAACGTTCAACATCAGAATTAGAATCCTCACTTAGGACGATAGGGTTGGACTCGGCATAGGGTTTCGGTTTGTTTCTGGCCATTCTCGAAATGAGCCGGGCATTCCTTTTACCCTTAGAGTTAGCATTAGGGTTTGCATTGGGATTTTTGCTCATAGGATTTTTAATAGCCTCTGCACTCTTAGTTACAGTGTCGAGTAAATCAATAGGAGGGTCGGTCGAGGGTTTAGGCAATAGGAGATGTAAGGGTACAGGCGATTCAACCTTGGTTTCAATTACCACAGGTTTGTAAACCTGTACAAGGTTCGGATCCTCGAAACCATTCCGAGCAACGAAAGCGCTCCAACT
This sequence comes from Picea engelmannii, assembly GCA_009831015.1. NCBI lineage: Eukaryota > Viridiplantae > Streptophyta > Pinopsida > Pinales > Pinaceae > Picea > Picea engelmannii. Next base: position 667,014 of record ML790426.1, read on the forward strand.
ATCCAAGTGCAAACTCAAATGATAAACAATGACAAGTTTGATAATCTCATGGTGGAACAGGTTGTTGTCAGCCTTCTACCTCTTAAACTTTTTCGACATTTTATACAGGCTACGATGAAAGTAGAAAGGCATGTTTTAAGGTAGGTGGTAGAGGAACACAAGTCCGTATCAACCTTCACAGGTCACGAACTGCTTGACTAGCATTAATAAGTCATGCCATCATGGTTTGAGCATAGATATGGGCATACCTCTGTCACAAGAGGTGACTTTGCGCGAGAGGAACAGCAGTGTCCACGGGACCTCCTCGACCTTACAATTCTTAAACCAACGTTGTCCTGTGTCAGGTAACCCCGTGGCAAGACTGATAAATTTCTCATCAATTTCCAACTATACGTCGCCCACCTTGGCTCTACAACCATCGAATGTCATGGAAAACTATCATGCTACATAGAGATTAAAACCCTCAAATCGTTTCACGAAGGTAAGCCATCCGTTGTCCTCCAAATCTTGGCGGGCATTGTCAAACATTAACAAGGCTTGATTGTCGTTTGGCTCGACCTGCACGACTGGTGCCATGGAGTCGAGCACATGGTAAGCCGAGGGTTTGTATCACCAACACACACAGGAGTAGAGCTACCCGAGCTAACAGAAGTGAACGAGAATAAGGGATAACCATAAATGCAAGCATGCGAAGGTGGTGGAGTCTTCCATGCAAAATCTTCATTACCCAAGTACAACCGCCGATTTACATAGTTGTTCAATCCATAATAGTAGTTCAACCATCGATTCATCTGCCCAACTAATGAAATCAAATGTGTATACCAATGCGCGCAAATGTTATGCCATAGTGTTTAAACACCCGACTTATAAATCAAAACCAAAATCAACTATGCGCCAATGTATCAGCTCATATAATCAAAATTTTAACCAAGGTGCCAAACGGTATTCATATAGTCGACAAGCCAAAAGTTATGAAAAGATTAACATAAGGATTATATCAAAAGACATATATATAAAAAATTTAATCATAGCCCCTATGCATTTTCATAGAATCAATGATCAGGCAAGTCATATAAAGTGCAAATCCAAATGCTAAATGCCTTACAAACTCAATAAAACCAAGTTATACAATCAATCGAAGTATGAGAACCGATTAGAGGATCTTGCCAGTTGTATAATGATCAATAAAAGGTAAGCGCAATAGGCATAATGACAAGAGAGATATTGATAGTTCAGATAATGATCGAAATACGACTTCGAAAGGAGAAGTTTTCACGCTTACAGTCGTGAAAACTTAATGAAGACAAATGTGCAAATGTCGCAAAAATGAAAATGTCGTTTATTGAAAATTGCGACGAAAAAAATGATGTTTGCAAAACATAAGTGTAGGCAGCTTATAAGATAATAAAAAAAATGAATTGGCTGCCAACAAAATCCAATCTGGAGCATAACAATTCCTCTTCCTTCCTCGGGCCTATGAGGTCTTATTTATACATAAAATCCATGGAGGAATGGATGAAACTGAATCCCGAAACTCAGAAAACAATTTTTACAATTTTAGGATAAATCCCAAAAAGCTAGGTTTTTCATCAATTTGGGCAGATTTGAGTTAGAGATCCAGCCATATATTCTACAAAAATTTGAATTCTGGAAAAGTACCTCCAATTTTCTCGATTTTCCACATTCTATAAAAAACCCATATCGTAGAATTTCTAGATTTGATGCCATCTGCATGGAAATCAGGGCGCAAGTTGGCAGTTTGAGATTTTTGCTAATTTTTGCATTATCATTCCCCCTGAGTTGGAGGTCCACACGTGTGATCTGGGTGAATTATGACTCACGTGTTTCCATGTAAACGTCGCTCTGGACAAAACTCATGTCCCCGATTTTCTTATAGAAGATTTCCAAAATTTTGAACTATATCTAGTATCGGACGATTGTTGATGTTGGTACCGGACGAGCACAACATTGGTACTAGATGAGCACAGAATTGGTATCAGACGAGCTAAGTACTGGATGAACACCGAAATAGGTACTGGATGAATAGGGTTTGTTGTCATAAGTTCTGCTTAGATCATTCAAAGTAATTAGAGAGCTTAAAACATCAAATATTTAATCCAAATCATTAATAAATCATCATAAATCATGATTAAACATAAGTCACCTCATATGTACACAATAATGGCTAAAAGACATGTTTATTCAGGAAAATAGAAACATAGTGCATATGTATGAGGAAAAATTGGTCAGGATATGAGACAAGATAAGGCAATTTGAGGTGACAAAAATGAGGTTCAACAGCCCATTGCACTTCTTCCTATGTGACACAGTATCTCAATTGTAGCCATTCCTTCTTAGGATCCCTCTTAGCCTTGATCTGCATGTTGTGTCTTGAAGCTTGAAAGTTATTTGTTCCTTGGTTCTCCCTCAAAACTTCTAGCAGTATTCTCCATGGGTTTTCCAGTTTCTTCTGCATCTCATCATACAACATGGAAAAAATGTTGGAATTCACCTTTCTTTTCTTTGGCTCTGATGTATTCCATAATGTTGTATATTATGTAGCACGACATTTCCCTAGCCTCTGGTAAAATCCACTGTATTTTGGTTCTCCCCATCCAACCAATGCTATCAATATAATTAGCCATGAATAATGAAATTATGATCCTAGATCCTGCGCATCCTTGCAATCCTCCAAAAACAAATTTAGGAGATATGGAGCCCAACTAAGTAGAATCCCCTTTGCACACTGTGTGATTGCTACTATTACTCCTGTGGGGGATTCCTCTTTGTGACACTTTCTAAAAACATTGCATGCCATCATTTTTTTGGAAAACTTAGTTTTTGGTTCATTTATCTATCTAATAATCATCCCCCTGGATCCTCTGTCAGCCCCATATTTTTTATTGATCTCATATTCCAAATATTTTTCTTTAGTTTTTTCATCCATGTACTGCTATGGTTTTGCTCCATCTATTGGTACTCTTCTAATTTCTACAATTAATTACACATCTATGGATAAAGGCCTATCCATTCATAAGATTCCTCCATGTACCAGTGCCAGTAGACATTTGACACATGCATTTACATCTTTTCCTCTCCCAAAGTGAGGAATCTCCAACAGGTTCATGATTATTGTGTTATATAGTCCTGCAATCCATTTTTTTGACTCCAGAATGGGATCTCTTGATGGACCCTCTCCTTTACTCTACATGTAAACTTGTTGCATGAAATCAGGAAACTCCCCCTGTCTGCAACATCGTGATCAACATACTTCAACTTATTCACACAACCTAACATGTCATTTAGTACTTTGACTCCTTCAATTATCTGCGACTATGATTATGTTAGTTCCTTCTGCTTTCTCGGCGTTCTTGGCGCGACAGGTGTTTCCCTAGTCTTCTTCTTTCCTAGTGATGACCTTGTCACTTCCACCGAATTCTCTTCCTCATCTTCTTTAGTGTCTGATTTTTTTCTGGTTTGTAATGGCCTCAACCTAAACTTGTTCCTATGACTACTATGTTGGTTCTGCTACACGGTTTTTTACTTCATCAAAATTTGTTCGTTCAACATATTCCTCATTTGGTTGTACCTATGGTTGTGTTATTCCTAATCCAATTTGCAGCATGGGGTTTTTATATGTTCCAAAGTTTTATGTTTCGCCCCACGATTTGATATCCATTTCCTTTGTCACCAAAATTTGTTGTTCCTAATCCTCTACAATAGTGGGACTAATCGGCTCAATTAATGGGGAAGGAATGGTGTCAACATCCACCAGTCCTTCAAGATTAATTGAGTTTTACTCATCGGTTGTTGTGTCCTATGGAGACCTCATGACACTTCGTGTTTTCCTTGCGACCTGAGTGGGAGATCCAATCTTTGGTGGCACCATTTTGCTAAATATGGATGGCTTGCTCTGAATCATAGTTGGATACCTTAGAATCACATGCTCACACAAACTTTTCTTCCTTATCTATTGTTTGAAAAAATTCACAATGAATCTGCTCATTCACATTTTCTTCTTTTATAGGTCGTTCCATAAATGCTCTATCACACCACGCTTTTTTGATCACCGCTTTTTCCTTTTTTTGGTCATTTTCTATATCGACGCGCTTCTTTTTCTGCATGCTAACATTTCTTAGGCGTGCAGTGTATTCTTTTTCTTTCATACCACTTAATTTATGTTGTGTGTTATATACTCTAACTGGATGTTTAACACTTATCCATCTACTGCATCTTTTTGTATTTTTCTTCTTTTTTCCATTGTTTTTTCTTTATTTTCTTATTTTCTTTTCAACTCCTACTATATTGATCCGAAATCGGATTCAGAAGGCTGTCAGGGCATGAAAAATGCTCAAAAATGAAAGTTCTCGGAATCCGACGAAACCAACACCATTGCGTCTGGCTCGTCTTCCTGATTTCGGTGGTATAATTTTTATGTCAAACGGAGTCCGTATGAAGAAGATATCGCATTCTGTCCGCCAAGCCAAACAGGCAAAATTTTGGATGCTGACTGTACCTGTCCGTACAGTCCGTACAGACACGTGTCAGTCCGTACAGATGATGTGGCGGCATCCGTACAGTGACGTGGTGATTCCGTATAGTGACACATGGCAGCGTCAGGAGAGGACACGTGGCGATTTCGTACAGGACACGTGGCAGCACCGGAAGGCGACACGTGTCAGGCAGATTTGGCGTTTTGGACGTACGGTTGGACCAATCCCGAGGTGACACGTGTCACCACTGGAAGGGTGACACGTGGCACGGGATGACGTCAGAAGCGTACGTGGCGGATGACGTCAGCATCGTACGGCAAGTGACGTGGCAGCGACGCGTGGCAGTGACGTGGGCGAATCAACGATGGACACGTGGCATCTTCTGGTTGGATGGCGTGAACAAATCATCGATCGACACGTGGCATACATCGGTTGGATGTAAGGGTGCCACGTGGCCCAATCACGGGCTGCCACGTGGCACCCGGGTTTTTGCCAATGTTGGCTGTATCAAAAAAAAAAAAAAAAATTGTTTGGGGCCGGGGGATTCGAACCCCGGACCTCCTCCATACTTAGCGCCTTCGGAATGGGGCGTCGACCAACAGGTCACGCGGTGGTTCTTGTTACCAAAACCCGTGGAATTATATTTAAGTTTAAATGTAATGTTGGTCGGGAGCGGAAAGGGCTGGGGCTAGGCCCCAGCCCATGGATATGTTACGCCGCCATACGCCCGGGAGCGCAGGGTATTAATTCTTTGCGCGGGATTTTTTTAAACTTGACCCCGATTACTTTAATTGCGCGGTTTTTAAGTTATGGCGCGATTTTATTATGTGTTAAGCCCAACGGTTATATGTATTATATGACCCCACGCGCGTATATGCAATTAGTTGGCGCGGTATTATGTAACGGTTATTTATGGTTATAACTGTGTGCGGGGGGGGCTATATTGTAAGCCACGGCCCTATGATTATACCAATGCGACCAGAGCTGAGTGCAGAGGGGGCCAGCGCATAGCCCAAGGGCTAGCGCTCGGCCGTATTAAAGCCATATGACCATTAAAAAGGGGCGTGCGTCCAACGGAGGGGGCTAGGCCCATATTTAACCATTTTATATAGTTTGAAAGTGGTTATTAAACCAATTTTTGGTTTATTTATGTAATTTAACCAATTTTTAATGTAATTGGGAGTTATTGGGCTTTTTTAGAGCCTAATTCTTGGGAGGAAGTTGGAGATTGACAACCAACTTTCCCAACTTTTTAACCAAGGCCATGTTGAGGTCATTTGGTCAGAGTTTGGAGATTTGGAGAGCTTTTGGACGGTTTTGGAGAGCAAAAATGCTGAGGCAAAGCCAGGTCTAAGCCAGTTTGAGGCAAGGAAGCTGTTGAGGTAGAGATGCTGTCGGACGATTTATGAGAGTTCGGTATATCCGTTTCAGGCGCCGTAAGTTGTGCAAGATTATAGAGATCATGGCGAACAAGACCAGATCAGTCTAGGAGCCAATCGGAAATTGTAAAGATGTACTAGTAAACTTTCGAAAAGAAATCAAGAAGCCTCCCTCACAGAGAAAAGGCCCGGAGACGTAGGCAAAGTTGCCGAACTCCGTTATCAAACTTGTGCATTATGGTTTGCTGTTTTCATTCCATTTCAGATTTGCAATTATGTTAATGGCTGTATAATTCATTTGCTTTTCTCGCTCTTTCGTTAAGTTTCCCAATGGTTAATAAATGCATGCAAATAAAACTCAACCATAGTCATTTCGAAAAATCCTGACGGATCATATATACACTGTACAATTATAATTTTATGCACGACAACTACTAATGGTTAACGAGTTGACTGCCCCTATACAGTTTTAGTCGACTTCCAATAACCAATCCTTGAATCTCTTTTCCTGCTAGATCCTGCAACTATACAACACCTCCATCTATGAAATATTTTATCTCATATGGCCCTAGCCAATGCATCCTAAATTTCCCTAAGTGTCGTAAGTATTTTTTGTCATAGAGAAGAACCATATATCCTTCCTTAATTTTTTTCTTCTTAATGTGTTTATCATACCAAGATTTGTATTTGTATTTTTGTACTTCTTGATGGAAACCAGCCATAATCATGTCTTCTTCTAGTTCCATGAGTTGAGACAATATTTCTTGAGTTGCACCTCTTTCTACCATGTTTGTAATGGATGCAATGTGCATACTAAGCATCATATATTCTAAAGGGACTACTGCTTCCTAATCATACACCAATATGAAAGGTTTCTTCCATGTAAGTTTCTTGCATGTGGTTCTATATGCCCATAATATGTCGGGTATCTTTAGATCCCAATCATCCATGTTTACATTGCAAATTTTAGTTAGTGAATTCTCTAATATTTTATTAAATGTTTCAATTGTTCCATTAGCCTGAGGATGGTATGGGTTTCTCTTCTGATGGTGTATCTCAAATTCTTT
>ML790426.1:682118-697297 GCA_009831015.1 Picea engelmannii
GGTATCTTTAGATCCCAATCATCCATGTTTACATTGCAAATTTTAGTTAGTGAATTCTCTAATATTTTATTAAATGTTTCAATTGTTCCATTAGCCTGAGGATGGTATGGGTTTCTCTTCTGATGGTGTATCTCAAATTCTTTAGTCGTTGCCTGAATGGTATTATTGATCAAATGAGTTCCCTGGTCTCTCATCAGAATGCTAGGGCATCCAAATCTTGTAATTACTTGTTCAAATGGGAAGTGCATTGTAGTTTCTGCATTGCAATCTTTTACTAATGTTGCTTCAGCCCATCTAGTTAAATATTTTGTCGTTGTAATGATGTACCTTTCTCCCGATATTCTAGATGGTGGGTTGATTGGTCCTACAAAGTCAATTTTCCATTTTTAAAACACTTTAAGAGTTACCTAAGGTTTTAGGGGCATCTCATCCCTCCTATATGGATTTCCTACCCTTTGACATACATCACAAGTCTAGAAATACTCCTTTTCATCTTTAGAAACTGTTGGCCACCATAGTATTTCACGTAATATCTTATGTGCATTGGATTTTCTTGTATAATGTCCTCCAATTATTCCTTCATGTGCTTCTTCTAAGATGATAGGACATTCATGTTCCATGACACATCTCCTTAGAATGTTATATGCACCTAGTTTATACAAGTGTCCTGCAATAAGTTGGTAATCTGCAACTCTAACCACCAAATTTTTCTTCTGTGTAGTGTTGTATTACTTTGGGGAAAATCCTATACTAAAATATTCAATGATATCAGAAAAAAATTCATCAAAAATATGCATTGAAAAGAGTTGTGCATCAGGAAAAATTTCCTCCAAGATGCTTGGGTCCTCTCCATTAGTTATCCTGGACAAAGGATTTGGCCCTGCATTCAATCTTCCAGGTTTCACAACTACTTCAAAATCAAACTCTTGAAATAACATCAACCATCTACATATTCTCCCCCCAAACACTAGCTTGTTGACCAGGTATCTGAGAGCAGATTGATCTGTGAACATCTTAAAATGTTGGCCTAATAAATATTTTCTAAACTTTTGTAATACATACACCATAGCCAAACCTTCTCTCTTTGTTGTATTATAATTATGTTCCGACTCTGACAGTTTCCTACTTGCAAATGTTATTGGGTGATCTATGTCATCTTCTCCTAGTTGTGTTAGTATTTCTCCAAGTGTTATTGAAGAGGCATCCACGTGAACATGGAACTCTTTTGACCAATATGGTAACACCAGAATTGGTGTTGTCACCATTTTATCTTTTAAGATATCCAAACTTTGTTGGCACTCATCATTCCATTGAAAATCGATATCCTTCTTTAACAATTTCTCCATGGATGCAGTAATCTATGTGTAGCTCTTTATGAACTTTCTATAGTAGCATGTATGACCTAGTGTATCTCTTAATTGGTGCACTGACTTAGGTAGTGGTAAATTAACAATGACAACAATCTTTGCAAGGTCAACCAACATGCCCTATTTACAAACCACATGCCCTAGAAAAATTCCAAATGGTACATTGAACATGCATTTCTTAATATTCAAATAGATTTGATAGTGTCTACAACTATCTAGCATTAATATTAAAACATCAACATGATATTTTAATTGGCTAAATATTGCCCAATTATCTAGAAAAAACTCCAAAAGTTTATGTATAAAATATTTAAATGAAACTACCACTACTCTTGAAAAGATAGCATGGGAATTTTTCAATCCAATCCAAATGGCATCATTGTGTATTGATATGACCCCCATTCCATGGGAAATGTAGTGTTATGATGATCCTCTATTTCTATTATGATTTGGTGATACCCTGAAAATCCATCAGTAAATGAGTATGCTTCTTGTCCTCCTACATTTTCCAATACCCCGTCTATAAATGGATTATGGAAGGGATCATGTAGATAGAAATCATTCAAATTCCTCAAGTATACACAGATCCTTATTCCCCCCTGCCTCTTCTCCTGAACTACCATAGGGATAATCCACTCAGATTCTTCAATAGGTTCTATTATACCAACCTCTAACATTTTATCAATCTATGCCTTAAATTTCTTTTTATATACTAGATTCAACCTATATGGTATATGTCTTATTGGTCTGGCATATGGTCGTAAAGGAATCTACATTTCTCCAAGTTATCCTACTACACATTTCGTTTATGAAAACATTGATGGAAATAGATCACTATATTCATGCAGTAATTCTGTTATTATTTCCACTGTCTAGTTATCCCAATAGTCACCAATACTTGCAATATTTGGATTCTCTTCTATTCCAATATTTACCTTCTTTATCTTCAGTGGTGCAGAAAATTCTTATGATTGTAACTGTGGACCTTATACTTCTCTTTCCCCTTCAACTTCCATCATTTGAATACCGTGCATGTTTTCTTCTGTTGGGTCATCTTTTGCGACGTGGTAACAATGTAACAACTATGTGATTGTATGTCGGTTCTGATTCTGATAAGATGTTACAATTTCAAATTCAGGTTCTTCAAAAATATTTTCTTTTATCAACTTCAAAGTTGCATCCATCACTAGATTCTCATGTTCAAATTCAAATGTGATTATAAATTTCTTTTGCAACTCTGTCCAATTTCCAGTTCCTTTGTGCAGTTCCAGTTCTATATACCAATTTCTTGGTAGGCCATCTAATGTATGGATAAAGTGATGTGTCCATTCTTTTTGTGGTACCTGTCTCCATTGGGTTATCCATATTATATGGGATGTTCTCTTCCATCGTATTTATCCACATGTGTATTTTCTTATTCTGTGTCAAATATGATGCATAGTAATATTTTGCATTGATACCAATCATGGATATTTTCTTTGTGAGTACCCCAACAATGTGCAAATGTTTCTTTCAAGGAAGTATCTAAAACCAATAATATTTGACTTTCCATGACTTCTACCTCAAACTTTGTTAAGAATTCTTCCAAATCATTTTGACCATAAAAACTTGGAGGTTCTCTTACCACTGTTCAAACCCATCTTAGTGCGTGCATCATTCTTGTACATCTTCTAGTAGATATCTCATGTAAGTATCGTTTCCAATTCTCCAATTATGTTTCAGAATATGAAGCACAACAACTTATGCTTATCTATCTAAGAATTCCATATGTTGTTGCATTAATGTAATCTTATTCGTGTGTGGTAGTTCTATAGAACTGGTTAATCTCTTATGTGATAAAATTATCTATCGTTGGTTCAGTATACCTTCCACCTTATGAAGGATATAATGGTGATATGACTCTATATTCTCCTGATTAAAAAAACATTTTTTGGGTCTTCAAGTTGATGATAGCTTGATTGTCAAATTCCAAATCTAGTCCAAACAATGATGGATAAGGTGTAGTATTATCCACTATATAAATTACCTCAACATTTTTCATAGTGCACACACCATCTAAATCCATTGGTATGCCTTTCAATCGACCAATTGGTATCACCCTATGTTGGTTTTCTAGTTTCAGTTGAATAGGTGAATATCCCAATGTAGGTTCCCCCATTCATTCCCAAGTTTTCTTAGGAATAACATTTACCTCAGATCCCAAATCTAATATGATGTCACCCATGTTAAAATATTCAATATTTGCATTCATTCTGAACTCTCTATTTTTCTGTGTCTTCCTATGGACACGATTTAATGTCATTTGTTCTAGTTTGATCTCCTCTTCAGGATTGCATTTTTCTAACAAACCTTGTAACACTTGTATAGATGTTTGATCACTTAATAAATTTAAGCAAGACACCAGGAATTTTCTTAGATTACTTACCTTTTTCTAAATTATTACCTCCACTAGTATGATCATATAGGTGAGGCATATCATATACAGGTACATCATATCTTAGTTATGCATTTGAAGTAGAAGAAATATTATCCTTCAAAATTTCTTGTCTAGCTTGCTTGAATGTCTATTTTTCCTTGCGTGCATCAAAACGCTATTGAGGTGTTGTATTTTTTCTAACCCAATAGTGTTAGTTTTGATTCTGATTTGTTGCATCTGATCCTGTTTTGGTTCCATATCAAGTAACTATGTAAATTTTTTTCCTTTCATCTTCTCTAGTTTTCGTGACAATCCATTGAACATTTTGGTTATTCTAATTCATTTTGTCCTGAATTTTTTTTAGAAGTATAGGATAGTCTTTTATATTATGATATGTTTTGCGATAGTGAATGAAAGTTTCTAGTGGTTGTGGAAAATCCCTTGCATAATTTCCAGGTTGCTGACAATTATGGCAGGTTACTGGTCCTCTGCCTCTTCCAAATCCTCCTCTTCCACAAACTCCTCTTTTGAATCCTCCTATGTTTCCTTGATTGTATCTTCATGGTGTATTATACTATGGTACTTGATTAAATTGAGGTGGAAATGTAAACTGCTCCAGATTATTATACTATTATGCAGGTGGACTTGCCATTAGTTAATCATGCATCCTATAAGCATCTAAGGTCCTTTCCTTCATAAATTCCATGGTTTGAAAATCCTTATCCTAATGTCCTACAGAATTGCAGAAGTTGCAAAATGTGCTTTTAGGAACCTTTTGTTATTTTTGCATCAATGGACAATGATAGGGATCATGTCTAGGTGTTTTACATAGCTCACACCATAATCCTCCTATGGGTAAGGGATTCGACAATCCTTCTCCCAAATACTGCTCAAATGTTGGGCACTCATTTTTGTGGTGTCCTTCTGTTCTTCATAAGGTACACTAGACTACTTCCCTCTTTTCCTTTCCTTTGTTATGATTCAACTTAAATGTCGTATTATTGAGATCCTCTCTTAGATCTTCTATAGTTGGATCTGTATGCTTATATTGATTTTCTTCCAATTGTAATGATTCTTGTAGAGCCTCAACCTAAGTATAGAACTTATGTTGCCTCAAAGGATAATTAAAATGTGGCAATAATGAGTTTATGAATAGTTTCTTATGTTGCATGTCTATTATGGGATATTTCAATTTACCTTTTAATCGCTTGAACTCTTGATCAATTTCCCAAACTGACTCTCCTGGCTTCTATTTGATATCTATCATCTCATTCATATATTGATCTTCTGAACTTGGTTGCTAGAATTCATTGATTAGTGCCTTCTTCACATCTGTGATGGATTTTAATGTTCCTTGTGGAATGTTCACTGCTAGACTCATAAATCAATCTGTTGTGCGGTTTCTTAATGTAATAATGAGATGAGCCACTTTTGTGTCTTCATCTGTGACCTATTTATCTTCCCAAATATTTTCACAAATAAATATATATTTATCTGGATCCTCCAACCCTTCTCCATAAAATTTTGGTAACTGAATGGTTGAATCTTCTCCTTCCATTGTAAAATTTGTGGTACTTCCTCCACGCGGTGTAGCTAACTGACTACCGCTACCTGAACTCATAATTCCACTTGAATTTCCAATAGTCCCTTGAACTATTGGAATCATTTTTCCAGTAATTTTTGTTTTTCTGATCTAGGTGGATATCAATGTCCACCCACCTATTCCAACTGGCTCAAAACACTTTTCTAGCAATTTGCTATTTTTAGCAGTTTTTTTGGGTCCTGAACTTTCGAGGTCATTTTGAGGGCATAAACAACTCTTTTTCATGATAGGTAATCTCAATTATATTAAAAGGATCCTATTGATACACAAAAATTAATTTCCTCTTTGATACCTTTCCAACGATCTATCGTGCACCCCAAACAGAGATTGTATTCCAAAGTTATGCCCCCGGGAAGTTGATACACCAAACTACCCAAAACAGGGTCCACAAAATTGTTGGATTTTCATCTTCCGAGGTTAGAGTTTTGGATTTTATTTATGTTAAAAAGGAATTTGGAACATCATTTTAATAATCATCTTCTTGTGAATGAGTGTATCTGTCACATCTCTTCTCAGAGACAAGCTACCACCATTCTAGCTAGTCTTTCACTCTGTATTTCTACAGTTTTGTACATTTCGTTCATTAATAGAAACTATGTATTAATGTATCTCTTTGTCTATGGTTATATATATGATATATATTTGTTATATTATTGGATATTTGATATATCTCTATACATTTATTTAATATATCTCCACTCTCATTTCGTTCCGCTCATAAATTTGGATCAATGGCATCAGAGCAGGGTGCTCTTGATCCTCTTTCAGTGTCTGTCCCCAATGAGGTCCAAGTATAGAAAATTGGGTCTCAAGCTTGTCTCTCTTGAGGAAAATCGCTCTCCCACACCCAAGAAACCCTCCATGGTAGAAAAAAAAAATGGAAGCAGAAAAATATTCTATTAATTTGTTGCTTGAGCAAGCTCTCACGTGACAGAGGGACGAAATGATGGAGATTTTGCCCACATCCTTCAACGCCTGACGATAAAAACACATGATTATTCATCAAGCTACCAATTTGGAGGCAACTCACCTTTTAAGGTACAATTTAATTTTTATATTCTCGTATTTGAAGGACATATAGATGTGGATCCCCTAGAAATATGGTTAAATATGCTAGAAGGTTATTTCTTTGTTCACAATTTCTCTGACGGGGAAAAGATCACCTTTGCACTCCTTAAGGCTCTCCCCCGTGTCAAACATTGGTGGGAAACTTACTGGGAGAAATGTTCCATAGATTAATCTAGAATATATGGTGTCGAGCCCACTTAGTATTTTTTTGTGGATACGGTCAAGGAACAATATTAATCTGTTGGTAACTATGATGACCAATACATGAGATGGACCACACTATGGAAAGAGAGGGGATGAACAATTCCATAGTTCACAAATACTTTCCATGCCTTGTGCACCAATATGGGTATCAAATACTATGAGTGACATCTGGTTCTGAAATACCGTGGGGCTCTGCATAGGTACATCCAAATTGAAATGGATTTTCTAGACATCTCATCACTAGGAGTTTCCTATCGATATGCTGTCAAAATCGAGCAGAAATTTAGGCACCAGAACAAATGGGAGTTTGGTTCTGGAAATATGCAAAAACCAAAGTATGATAAAGATGACCCTAAAAAACATACTCATGAAAACCAATCCAAGCCACATGAAAATAAGGGTAATGGAAAGATGAAGAAGAACAATGGAAAGTGGTGTGATTTCCACAAAATCCCCTGGCACAACATTGATGAATGTCGCTTCAAACAATCAATGGTGGTCGAGATCAAAGAAAATGAGATGAACCTTGATTTGGAATCTGATGCAAGAGCATCATCAACAATGTTCATCAAGGTTATTGGAGGACAACTCAACATCAAGAGCCCGTGTTCAAAATGTTTTGAGACCCAAGGAGAGTGCATCAATTATTGTTTTGAAGGCATTGTAATTAAATATTTTAATGTTTTGAGGCAAGAGCCATTGCATGAGATCGCAAAGGATTTTAATGTCTTTAATAAGTTGTAGGATTATATAGATATTGAGCATCAACTCATATATGGCTTGTAAATATCATTTATTGTAATAAGCCTTAGTGGGAAAATTCTTTAATTGTGATATGATATCACTAGAGTAGTCGATATGAAGGCTCGAGAAGCCCCTCCATGTATAAATATATGTAGTCTATGCCCAAATGCATTGTTGAATAAGTTGTAAAATAATATTGTATTTGTTGTTGAGAGTTTTTGAAGAGCTGCAAGAACTCTATGTAAATATTTGTTGAATGAATATAATAGAGGAGGATTTATTTTAGAGATCAGTACATGTTTTCCTTTGAGTAATTGGGTAATGTCAGGTTATTTTATTTCTATGTTTTTATTACCTGTGTGTGAATTTTATGGTTAATTGAATGAACCTTTAGTGGTCTGTAAGTTTCAATTGTTTCTCTTATGAAATATTGGTGCAAGGAATGCACAGTAGCCACACAAGGAGTGCAAAGGTAGAGTCATGTTCATAATTGGTAGCTTAGAAGAGATAATGTGAAATTGTGCAGAGTGAGTGAAAGGAGTGCATGTATATTCATCCAAGTATAAAATCTCAAGAAGACCCATGCAAGGTGTGCATAGGGCCAACACTTAGCCAAGTGTTGAAGAGTCTTGAAGGTAGACGGATGCAAGGAGTGCATGGGGAGATTTTATAAAAATATCTAAGTATTCAAGTTTTCAGAGAAGTGCAAGGTGTGTGCAGAGACCCAAGTCACTTGAGGGTTAAACACTCAGGAGGAAGAGCGACCAAAAGTATTTAAGGGGAAGAACCCTTTCCTTTTTGAGATCAAGTGGATGAGATCCACCCGAGGAGGAGAAATCCTTTCCTAGCCATCAGATCTAGGAAATCAGTGTGGGTGTTAACCCATGAAGTCCTTCGGACTTCATGTATTCATAGGTTTTCGTATGTTGTGTGTGAAGGAGATGGATTCCCTAAAGTCCCAAGATCCGGAAAAGATCAGTATCGTTCATCAGGAAGGATACGTGTCCACAGATTGGAGGTAGTTTGGAGGTCTGACAATTCAGAAGAATTGAAGTGTGGTTGTAGGAGTGTGTGTGATTCACGAAGTTCTAAAGCTTGGAACAAATATTAACTATCGACATATAGAGCCATGTGTCAACAGATCTCACAATTCGGAGATCTGGTACTCTGAAGGAATGGAAGTGTAAGCCAGTTTGGGTCGAGAACTCCTAAAGACCCAAAGTCTGGAGTAAATCTCAATTGTCCATTTACAAGGACAGGTGGATTGTTTATCACACTCTTCATGAGTTCACTAGTTCAAAACTCTAGAGGGTATGAAGTGTTGAGTTGTGGAAGGATTAGAAGTTGAAACGTGAAGCACAAATCTGTCGTTGATGTGAGGTAAGTTCCAATTGTCTTATCTATATGTTCAAAGTTCACACACTCAAGGGAATTGTGCATTGGAGCGGGTAAAATCCCCGAAGTTCAGAGTCCCAGAGTCCTTGTGTGTCGTAGGTCTTAGAAAGCATCGAGTACCATTGATCCCCCTTATGCTCATTCATCAACTAGTTCAACATTCGGGAGGAACATTGTGTGTTATTATTGGAGTCCCTGAAGCCCGGAGCTCTGAATTCCTAAAATCCTTGCAGAAGTGGAAATTTAGCCCATGTTTTTGGCTTGAGGTCACGTGGAAGACTCTATTAGAGTGTTAGGACCCTCGCGAATGCAAATTTTCATGAAGGGAAGAGAGATAAGGCCTATGGCATAGTATTTCAAGGGCTCAACGGGATCCTGAGAGATGATTCAACTCCTTACTAAGAACAATCCTAGACCAGGAGGTCATGCGAGCCCTAGGAGGTGGTGAGGGTTTGTGTCAGAGTGGTATCGGAGCATAATTTTTCCTGTAGACAACAGAAAAAGGAGAAGACTTGGAACCATGCCACCAAGAAGACATAGAGATACACCAGTGGTAAATGCATCTATGGAATAGGATATGAGACAACTTTGTGCAATGTTAGACACCATGGAGACAACGCAAAAAAGAGCACCTGATGTTAGTGACATTAGTGAGAGTGAAAATGAATAAGTTGAAGCAAGAATTGTAGGAGAAAAAGAAACAAAGGAGTGCTACTGAGAGTTGTTATCAATATGGGAACTAGAGAGAAGATAGAGGTCCCAATGTATGAAGGTAATTTAAATATGGAATATTTTTTGGACCAGATAAGTGCTTTAGACAAGTACTTTGATTATGAGGAGAATGATGATGAAAATAAAGTGAAGCATTTTGTGACCAGATTGAAAGGACATGTAGCGTTATGGTGGGACAAATTGCAAGATGGAATAAGATGCAAAGGTAAGTCCAAATTTAAAAGTTTGAATAGAATGGTAGCTAAATTAAAGGCTAAGTTCATACCCAAGGGTTACCAAGTGAATCTGTTCAGAAATATACATAACCTGAGATGGAATGGTTTGTTGGTGAAGTAGTACACCAAAGAGTTTTATAAGTTGAACATTAGAGTAGGACATAAAGAGAATGATGAAGAAAAGGTTGTCATGTACATTAATGTCTAGAGATATGAGATTTAGGATGAAATCAACATGATGACAATGAGAGAAGTGGAATATTCTTATCAGGTAGCTCAGAAAGTAGAAGATAAATTGGCATGAAAGAAGAGCCAAATAAACAGAGGAAATAATCATAGCAGAGGTAAAGGAACCATCAGAGAAAAGTTCCAAAATCCTAGACCAAAATTTGGGAAGTATCACAGTCAAACAAAGAGAGGAGGAAACTATGGTGGAAGAAACTCTTTTCCTAGAGCAAGAGGAAGAGGAAGAGGAGGATAAGTGAAGTGTTATGTCTCTGGAAGGACAAGACATATGTCTTGGGAATGTCCCAAGAGAAATAATGCAGGAGGTGGAGAAGCTCACATTTCTAAATCACATAAGAGGAATGTGGAGACAGAGATGAAGGAAGAAGTAGTGGAA
Source organism: Picea engelmannii (assembly GCA_009831015.1). NCBI lineage: Eukaryota > Viridiplantae > Streptophyta > Pinopsida > Pinales > Pinaceae > Picea > Picea engelmannii. The sequence continues at coordinate 692,485 of ML790426.1, forward strand.
GAAGGGAGATCACCCATGATGAGGAAAGTACTCGTAAAGCTAGAGAAAGAGGAAAGAGAACCAGTCCAGAGGAAAAAAAAAGTTATAATTGCTTGCAAGACCAGAGATAGGGTATGCAAGGTGATCATAGATAGTGGAAGTACTAATAATTTAGTATCCAAAAAGATGGTGGAAAATATGAAGTTGGAGACAACTGCACATTTGAATTCATACAAGGTATCGTGGTTGAAAAAAGTACATCAAGTAATGGTAAGTCGACAATATAAGGTTGAGTTTAAGATAGGTGGTTATAATGATGAAGTTATATGTGATGTCATACCTATGGATGTTTGTCATGTTCTATTGGGAAGACCATGGAAATATGATAGGAATGTCATACATGATGGGAGAAAGAATACTTATACCATGGAGAAGAATGGGTGTAAACATATGTTGCTTCCAATAGAAGACAAAATATTCAAAGAAGAATCTAGTCCAATCATACTTCTCATGAGTGGGAAGGAACTCCTGAAAGAATTCAAAAAAGAATAGGAGATGCAGTTTGTTGTTGTAGGTAAGTCGAGATTCATTCTTACAAGCACATCTATGATTAATTTTCTTGTAGAATTCCAAGATTTACTGGATGATTTTTTTGATATTGTGATTGATGATTTACCTCACTCTTTACCTCTCATAAGGAGTATTAGTCACCATATCGACCTTATTCCAGGAGCAAGTTTTCCAAATAAATCACCGTACATATTGACATCTCGAGAGAATGAAGAGGTCAAGAATAAAGTCCAATATTTGTTGGATAAGGGTTTAGTCAGAGAAATTTTAATCTCGTGTGTCATACCAACTATTTTGAGTCCAAATAAAGATGGAGGATGGAGAATTTGCATATATTCAAGAGCCATCAACAAGATAACCATCAGGTATAGATTTTCTTTACCCAGAATGGGTGATTTGATGGATTGTTTGAGTGGAGCTAGTTATTTTTCCAATATATACTTGAAGAGTGGTTATCATCAAATAAGGATGAGAGAGGGAGATGAATGGAAGACCGCATTCAAGATGAATCAAGGATTGTACGAGTGTTTGGTTATGTCATTTGGTTTAACTAATGCACCAAGTACATTTATGAGGTTGATGAATGAAGTACTCAAAGTTTTCATTGGTAAGTTTGTAATTTTTTATTTGGATGACATATTGATATTCAATAAGACTGAAGAGGAGCACTTGAGATTTTTAAGTATGGTGTTGAGAAGACTGCAATAGGAGAAGTTGTTAGTGAATTTAAAGAAATGTTTGTTATCACTGAAAAATTGTTCGCAACATTACAAACAACGGTTGAAGAAAGACATCAATTCCAGCAACAATTAGTACACCTACAACACCAAAATCCATCAAAAAGGCATAAAAACTATATACTTGGTTCAAAAATCAAAGTGCAAAAATTCACCAAAGGAAGCACTCGCACTGTGCGCAGAATGTATGGACCAACACAGCCTTAATCACACACTGTGCATAGAATGCACAAGATGCATGAATTTCTATGAGAAAAGTTTCCCACTTCTCATGAACAGTGCATTTATGAATCTTGTTTGCCTCTCAACCACTTCCATTCTAAACCCCAACATGATTTGACACTCAGATCTGAGCGAAATATATCTTGGAGGTTGGTCAAGGGCTAGGAAGTGCCCTAAAACGCCCCTTTTTCACACTATGAACCAGTTGTATCTTTCCATGAATGGACACTATACAAGTTTATATGACAATGAAATCTAAGGAGAAACTTGTACTCTGACCTGTTTTGTTCTAGCTTCTTGTTGAAGTTAGGGAGATTAGTTTGTGTCCTCACTTACTGGTTTGTCCAATAAAAAAATTGGCAACCATACTGGGGAACATCCTCTTTTGGTTTTTTGCTTGCTTTTTTCTTTTAGCTTGCATGCTTTTGGTCAATTTCATTCTCTGAGCCTTTGGGTGACTCATCTTGACTCCTTGGCTCCGAAAGTTCATTGAGAAACTCTGTCCTTTTTCCATTTTTTTTTCTTATTTTCAGTCATCGTCGCACCCTTCTTGTGTGAACCAGAGCGACGTCACTGCACTGTGTTTTTCCTTCAGTGTGCGATGATCCTTCATTGTTTCACTGTGCTCTTCTACAGCCTACGTCGATTCCTGTAAAAAAATTTGGAGTGACAATCAACTTTCTTCTCCTTGCCCAGATTTTTCATTACTTCTTAGGGTGAACTTTTAGTCTTGGTGAATGATTGGTTTGCATATTTTAGCCTAAATTTGATTGTTTATCAAGTATTGAGATTATTTTTCATAAGTTTTATAAGTTTTATCTTTTACTTCTTATTTCAAGGGTATAATCTCAAGGCTTTGTCTCTAAGTTCTTGCTAGATAAGCTAGATTGATATTTTTGAGTTTTGGATTGATTTTTTAATTTTTGGATTGTTGTTGTTTGGAAAAAAAATATTGTTTGCATTCGACAAATAAGTTTTCTTACTTTTGATTTTTTCATTATGCGATTAGTTTAGGAAATAGTGTTGCGAGTGCATTGATCTTCTTTGACAATTCTTTCTTTTTTGCATTACATATTTTTTTTTATTTGAAAAGGAAAGGACTAAAGTTTATTATTCTATTAAGTAGTCTTTACAACAAATTATTTGCATTCAAATATTTGTTGAAAAAAAGAAAATTGGAAAATCTAGTAGCTTTGATTGTTTGGAATCAATATCATTCAAAGATTAAGAAATTTTGCTTTGTAACTTTTTGTATTCTAGAAAGAGAAACCTTCTCCCTTGTGTAATTAGAGTTCATCGAATGAAAAGATTGCATATCATCTCTTTTTGCATTTTATTGGGTCAAGGCCAAATATTTCATCAGTTTCATTTCCGTTTCCCTTTTTGAGTAAGCAACAACCATTAAAATTCAGCGTAAATTTAAAATATACCTAGTAACTTTTATTTTCTATAACTTTTATACACCAACATTAGCTAGGATATCGCTTTGGAATAGGTTGTGAGACACACTCTCCAAAGAATCAAAACACACAATAGTATCTTGTGATAGGGAGAGTTTAAATCCACTTGCTACATTTTGTCCTGGGAAGCCCTTCTAACACAAGGGTCAATCACGAGCTCACATTAGGGCCGACATAGTTACTCAACCTGCCTTGTTGGTCTTAGTGTAGAGATTGCACATATTATTGGGGGTCACTTGAGAAGAAAATCATGTGGGGACCTTCTTGAGGATATTTCAGGCTCAGATACCCTGCCCTTGCGCATGGATCGGATTGTCGAGTGCTTCCCCAGGAATCCTTGTCGTAATTGGTAACCTTATTGTTCTATATCTTTAGAGTCTTTACACAAGGTGATTGTGGAGGGGCAAGTCTTCACGGTACCTGGAATCGACGTTGGCCAAACTCACTCGGGCTCCTTGGAGGGTATACCCACAATTATGTGTGGGAGCTTGCACTAAGGTGTAAGTCCGTTAAGAAAGTTTTCAATGCAACTTTTCCACCTACTTTGTCCTAGCTCCTTCTTGTCTTGATTTCGCAACATTGGATTTCATCACCAACTAGTGACTTCGAAATAATAAGGTTTGTTTGTGTGTTTGATATATAGATTTTATTAGTGAGTGTTGTTTGTTTCTCTAGTTGGAAATTGATCCAAGTGGATATCGGTTGCCACCCACCTTTTCCGACTGGCTCAAAACTGTTTTCTGGCAATTTTGGCAATTTACTATTTTTAACAGGTTTTAACTTCCGGGACCATTTTGAGGGCCTAAATGAAGGTTTTTCGAGATCGATGTTCTCAATGATTTTCAAAGGCATTATAGAGCCCCCAAAATGAATCTCCTTGAAGATACCTTTCCAACGAGCTATCACATGCCTAAAATGGAGATCGTATGCAAAAGTTACGACCCCGGGAAGTTGATGTACTCACATACCCAAACGGGGCCCACATGACTTTTGGTGCTTCATCTCCTAGGGTTAGGTTTTTGGATGTCTAGGACTTTTGACATTCCCATTTATTGTAAAAAGGCCTTCAGAGCCTCATTGTAATCATCTTCTTGCAAATGCGAGTATCCATCACATCTCTTCTCAGAGATAAGCTGCCACCATTCTAGCGAGTCTTTCACTCTGTATTTTTACAGTCTCTGTACATTTATTTGATTAATAGAAATCGTGTATTACTGTATATATGTGTTTATGGTTGCATCTCTGATACATTTCTGTTATATTATTGAATATCTGCAATATCTCTGTGCATTTCTTTATTATATGTCCGCTCTCATTTCGTGCCGAAAATAATCCGGATCAGTGGTATCAGAGCAGACTGCTCTTGATCATTTTTTTCAGTGCATGTCCCCGACAAGGTCCAAGTATAGCAAGTTGGGTCTCAAGCTTGTCTCTCTTGAAGACAATCGCTTTCGCACACCCAAGAAACCCTCAATGGCGGAAGAAAAGAAAATCGATGGAGCAGACGATCCTATCAATCTGTTGCTTGAGCAAGTTCTCACGCAACAGAGGGACGAAATGATGGAGAATTTTTCCCACATCCTTAAACGCTTACCGATAGCATCAGGTGCATCTTCATCAGGCGACCACCTTGAATGCACCTCGCCTTTCAAGGTACAATTTAATTTTGATATTCCTGTATTTGAAGGACAGATAGATGCAAAAGCCCTAGAAAAATGGTTAACTCTGCTAGAAGGTTATTTCTCTGTTCACAATTTTTCCGGCAAAGAAAAGATCACCTTCACACTCCTTAAATATCTCCCTCATGTCAAACATTGGTGGGAAACTTACTGGGAGCAAAGTTCC
>ML790426.1:702210-720228 GCA_009831015.1 Picea engelmannii
ACCCACCTAGTCCCCATCAAGGGTCAGGTTCACAACACACCATGGCTGGAACTAACATTCCTACCCCACTACAGATGCCATACTTGGCCTCTCTCAACATACCGGATCTCACCAAGCTTACCAATGATCCTATATTGCATGACACCACATGGCCTACAATGCCAACCAAACTTCCTTCAGACATACCAAAGTTTGAAGGGAAGGTAGGGGATGACCCCGCCAATCATGTCATGACCTTTCATCTATGGTGTTCTTCTAATAGCATTATGGATGATTCCGTCAGATTGTGACTTTTTCAACGCACACTTACCGGCCCATCAGCCAAATGGTACGTCGAAGAAAAATCAGGGTCCCACACGACCTTTTAGTCCTTGGCCAAAGCATTCTTAACTTTCATCCAATTACCAATCCGCCATGATAATGGTCTTGAACTACTGTCTAATTTCAAACAGTCCTTAGCCACCCACATCGTTGACCACATTCATGAGTGGCATAGGCGACGTAGTTTGTGTAAAGCAGAAACCACCAAACAACAATGTCTCGACTGGTTTCTTAGATCACTTGTCTCTCTCCTTGGTAAGGATGTAGCTTCCACCTTCCCCCAATCTGAAGAGGAAGCCATCAGAAAGGCTCAACAATATGACCTCATTTACGCACAGTCAGGATACTTGTACACAGTACTTCCTGATCTTCCAAAACCTGTGCCATTTGGCCAGGACAAACCTGGGATGTCTCACTCAGCAGACGGACTAATAGGTTCCACCACACACCATGGTCCACAACCCCAAACACCACCGATGTATGGAACACCTCAATACCCGCTGGCATATGGGGGCACTCCTTATTTCCCCCCACCCCCTTATCAACAGCCATATCCTGTTGCTATACCTCCACCCGTCAGTGGACCACCACCGACACCTCCCATACATCCACCCATTCCCTCAACCAGTGGTACTCCCTCAACATCATCTTATAGTACTAGTGAAATTACGACGCCTTCCTATGTACCCTATGGATCAGTACCACCACAAAATCCATACTTTCCCTTTCCGGGTCCTCCACAACCCATGGCTCCCCCACATCCTCATGCGGGGGTAATCTTTGTTCAACCTTCTGTTGCTCAACAATACCAAAATTTTGAACAGTTGAACACATCCAACCCAACTCACCCTTTGAACAACGCCAAGAAGAAAGGAAGGAACAGGAATAAAAACAATCCGGGTCAAGGCGGGAATCAACCCCCACAACATCCACCCACTGGGGGCAACCCGAACCAAGGGAACCAAAACCCCCAGGGGGGCAATAACAACAAACGCCAAGGGCGGATTAATATTAAAAACATCCACCCTTGTGCTCTTTGTGGCGTGTACGGTCATTACACTCACCATTTCCCCCAGATTGCTGATTTCAAGAGGTTGAAAGACTTTGGGAGCCTTCCCCCCTCCCCAGCGCAACCAGCCCCTCAACAGACACAACAACAATACATGCAACAACCCCCTCCCGTCGTACTGCAAAATCCTATCCCACATCAAGGTGTCATAAACACCCAGCAGGACACGCAGCATCCCCCACCTCAGGTGGACCAATACCATAATCCCAACAATCCAGTAGAGCGAACAATTCTCCTCACCAGTGAGGAAGAAATTCTTTTGCAAACACGCAATCGTCAATATCCTACAACAGCTAAGTCTACTCCCATCTCTTCAGAGACAAACCCTACACTGATGGGACCCTCGTTGATGATCCCACGCCCTTCGGTTGAACCACCATTACGCATCCCTCGCATCCCCTTGCGTAGGAATGTTCACAATCCACAGGCTAGGGCAGCACATAACTACAGCTTGGTAGATGACTTAGCGCAATCCCCGGCTGCCATGTCAGTTCTGGAAGTCCTCCAGACTTGTCCTACACAGCGGAAGTCACTACGTTCCGCCTTGGGGGCAGTCGACCCTGCCGATACTCGACTCATCACTTTTGACCTTGATAGCTGCGAACCTCGTCTTCTCACCACCGTCGCTATTCAAGTACCAGTAAAAATACGGAACATCACCGTCCATCGGTGTATCATCGATGAAGGAGCATCTACATGCATCATGTCCAAAACAGTATGGCAGAAACTTGGTTCTCCGGAACTCATACCATCCGCCATCACATTATGGGCTTACGACGGAAGACCATCATCTCCGGAAGGGCTCTTCCAAAATGTCCCCATGGAACTCGGGGGCAAAACGATTCTCATTGACATTGAAGTTATCGACGCTCAACTCGATTACAATATCTTGTTTGGACGTAGCGACATGTATGCTATGAAGGCAGTGGCATCATCAGTCTTTAGGACAATCATGTTCCCCCACAACGGAAATATTGTGACCATTGACCAAGTCTCGCATTACGAGCCTAACCCATCTGCCAATCTCGATAACATTCTTCCTCTCATTCACACCAACAAAGACGCATATCCACTCGTTGAGATGGGGCCTGGGATTTTCAAAGATCCAGCCTTGTTAGGGACATACCATGGAGCACCACCACTTCTTCCCCCTAATCAAGTATGCGTCATCTCCTCTAACAAAACTCTCCAGGAGGATTCTTGTCCTCCTCATGAGGCTTTAGTCATTCCTGACATCTCATCAGTCGCAGCATCACTCCCATAGGAGCCTCCTGTGAACTCGTCGACCCCCACAGTCCACGAATCCACACCCCCTCAGGGAATTACTCCCATCTGGGAGACAGTTCCCCGACCCCTCACTCAAATTCCCTTCTTTTACCCTCCACCGGGTATAGAAGCTTTCCAGGTAGCCGCAACACTCACACTACCCAATATGGTGTTAGCAATCCCAGTGTGGTACTTACATCCACCTGATATGGTCCCTCGCCCACAGGAAGGACTCCCCATGAAAATTCTTGTCCTCACTCCCACTACCCCCACTACCCCCATACTCCCTACCCCCCCTGCTACCGTCGGGGGTAGGCGACAGAAGAAGGATCCCACAGCTCCACTTCCTCCACACATCCCACCACCTTGCGCCTTGTGTGACAAAGAGGGTCACCAAACCAACAACTTCCCATCACTACCGGAATTACGGAATTTGATTCCCCCCAATACAACCCCCACACCACCCATTACTACTGCTACCACTCAACCTTCCAGTAGTAAAGGTTTGAGGACCAAATTCGCGTGTGCCATCTGTTTTGAGTATGGCCACTACACCCATCATTGTCCGGCACTGCCACGTTTCCGGCAGGCATTAGCTATCATATGCCAGGACTTTTAGAACAACCCACGCCCTGCCACGTCCTCCACAACAAATATCACCGACATTCGCTATGTCACCACTTCAGTTAATGAATGCATGAGGTGCCCCTGCTCTCTTTGCAATTCATTAGCACATTTTACATTCCAGTGTCCTATAATCCTCGCACACAGGCAATGTCGATTGGCCCTGCATCACCAACCCGCAGCGGCGGTCATTGACCTTACTCCATCACTCGAGGCTCTTCATGTCATTTCTCCAGAGCCCGAGGCACTCCCCATACCTCCTTGGTTCTTAGATGGCACATCTGAGGATTTACCCCGTAACCCTCCCAACTCTCCTACTCATCCCCCTGCGGAGATTACCCATCCGACCACCATGGGTACCCCTCAGTACTTCAACATATGGTTCATGACGAGTGAACCCTCATCATCTTCTCATACCACTCCCATTGCTTCCCCAGCAGGGGGCAATCACCCTAGAGCTGAGATCACTCCTTACGACCCCTTATATTCCCGTCATTTCCAAAACGGCAAGGAAATACTGGAAGAGCTACAACACCCGGACTCTCCCTGGGATGCACTACATCATCATGCTCTCTTCGTTCCGTAGGAATCCCTCATGCCTCCTAGCCACAATCCCATTTACGCGGTCGAAACCAAAGACTTTATCCCATCAGGGCCTATCGATTGGTTCAACAATCCTATTCCTGCACCCGACGCTTTTGAAGAAGGCAATCTGGCTAACATTTCCCCCACCATCAAAATTAACATTTCCATTAAAAAAGACATAGTCGAAGAAATCATCATTGGAGCCGCTTGTACTCCACAGGAAATCATCGCCTACAAAGCCCTCTTCCAAGAATACAGGGATATCTTCGCCTGGTCATACACAGAGATGCCTGGCCTCGACCCATCTATTGTCGAACATCGTATCGACACCTAGCCAGACATCACACCAGTTCGCCCGAAACAACGACCGCTACACCCATCCAAGGTCGCGGCTATCAAAGCCGAAATTGATAAATTACGTACGACCGGATTTATTTACCCCATCGCTTACACTTCATGGGTTTCCAACCCTGTACCCGTCGACAAAAAACAGGGCACCATTCATGTTTGCACCGACTTTCGTGATCTCAATAACGCATGTCCCAAGGACAACTTCCCAATGCCTTTTATCGATCAAATTATCGATGACTGCGCCGGCCACGAGGCTCTTTCGTTTATGGACAGATTCTCTCGCTATAACCAAATTCAAATTCACCCAGCTGATCAATACAAAACCGCATTCATTACCCCGTGGGGTATGTTTTCATATCGTGTCATGCCTTTCGGCTTAAAAAACGTCGACGCAACCTTCCAGCGGGCGATGACATACATATTTCATGATCTGGCTAAAATTATCCTCGCCTACTTGGACGACCTCACAGCTCGGTCCAAGAAACGCACCCAACACCTTAATGATTTGTGAATCATCTTTCAACGGTGTCGTCAATACAACATCCTCTTGAACCCTCTCAAGTGTGTGTTTTGTGTCACCGTCGGGCGACTCCTCGATTTTATCGTTTCCCAAAGCGGTATTACCGTGGACCCCCTTAAAGTCAAAGCTATCACCGAAATTCCACCTCCTCGGAATTTACGACAACTGCAGCATCTACAGGGCAAAGCTAACTTCCTGCGTCGCTTTGTTCCTGATTACACCATACGCGCACATGGTTTCCTCCGCTTACTACGTCACGACATCCCCTTTCAATGGGACGACTATGCCCAACAGTCGTTTGACGACCTTAAAGTAGCACTTTCAAGTGCACCTTTGATCAGTGCACCTCACTATAATCGTGACTACATTCTCGACGTATCAGCGTCCACTGTATCAGTAGCCGGTGTCCTCGTCCAGCTCGGAGATGACAATTGTGAACACGTCATTTACTACGTCAGTAAGAACCTCTCAGGACCACCCCTGAAGTACAAGCACGAAGAGAAACTTGCTCTTGCAGTTGTCCTCGCAGTCCAGAAACTGCGCCATTACATTCTGCTTCGAACCACCAAGGTCGTCGCAGATTCCAACCCTATGCAATACTTACTCAGTCGTCGCCAAGTTAACAGCAAATTTTCTCGCTGGATCGTTATCCTTCAGGAGTACGACCTCGAGTTCTCAACACCCAAGAGTAAGAAGGCCCTCGTTCTCGCTGAACTTGTCACGGCCCTTCCCTCTGACACACCTAGCACCCCCGTCAATACTGACTTTCCTGACGAACATCTCTTTTACATCGCTTCAGATGATCCTTGGTATGGCGACCTTCTCGTCTACCTACGAACTCAAAAGTTTGATAACCACCTATCATGAGATGATCGTCGACGCATTCACCATCAGGCCCCCCGCTATCTCCTCATCAGTGACATCCTATATCGGTGGGGCGTCGACACCATTCTTCGTCGCTGCCTGACTATTGACGAGGCCAAGAGAGTCTTAAACGACTGCCACAGCGGCACATGTGGAGGCCATCTTTCGGGTATTTCCACGGCTCAGAAGATTATCCGAGATGGTTATTTTTGGCCTACCCTGTTTAACGATTGCATTCATGCCGTGAAAATATGTGAGCAATGTCAGCTCTATGCCAACAAAGCCCGAGCCCCCCCCCACCCTTCTTCACCCTGTCATTATTGCGGGCCCCTTTCATAAATGGGGCATTTACTTTATGACTTGTAATCCCCCCTCAAGCAATGGTCACAAATACATTGTTGTCGCTGTCGATTACTTCACCAAATGGGTCGAAGCTATGCCCACTTTCAACAACACCACTGACACTGCAGCACGTTTTTTCTTTAACCACGTCATATCTCGATTCGGAGTACTGTTCCAATTAGCTTCCAATCATGGGAAACATTTTGAGAATGAGATCTTCGTCGAACTCTCTTCTCGGTTAGGATTCTCTCATGATTTTGCCTCACCATATTACCCTCAGTCAAACGGACAGGTCGAGGCAGTGAACAAAGTTCTCAAAACCATGTTACAACGCATGGTTAATAAACATAAAACCAATTGGCATCATATGTTGTTTTCTGCGCTATGGGCTTATCGAACGACAGTCAAGACCGCTATGGGTTTCACGCCATTTCATTTAGTCCATGGGGTCGAGGCAACTCTTCCCATCGAGTGCGAAATTCCCACCCTTCGCACCGCAATTGAGCTTTTACCTGACACTGCTCCTATGGAGCAGCACTTGCTGAACTTGGAGTCTCTGGATGAAGACCGTTGATCTTCATTACAGAACAACGAGGCAGCTAAAAAATGATCCAAGGCTACCTTTGATCACCATGTCAACCTTCGGTCATTCCGCGAAGGCGACCTCGTCTTGGCCTATGATATCGCCCATGATACCTTTGGCCATGGCAAATTCGAATCACTTTGGCATGGCCCTTACATCATCCAACATTGCCTCACCAAAGGCGCATACATCCTGGCCTCCCCTGAAGGCCTCTCTCTCAAAGAACCCGTCAATGGGTTATACCTCAAGAAATTTTATGCTTAAACGTAGTCACGCTACTTTAGGTTATTTTTATTTTTTAGCGTTTTTAATCTTTTTTGTCCCTCATCTAAACTATCCTTTGTGTTGTTGACAGATGCCTCCTCCACCAGCTTACCACATTGGTTACGCCGACGGCGCCAACCATTGGACACAAAATCTCGCTTCGGCTGCTTGGGCTCTCTACACCCCTTCCCATGAAATGCTACATTCCAGCGGCATCTATTTAGGACCAGCAACCAACAACCAATCCGAATACACTGCTATCATTGGCCTCCTGACTGACGCCCAGCATCATCATATTCGTCACCTTAGCGTTTTTCTCGACTCCCAGCTAGTCGTTCTTCAGCTCAACAATGTGTACCGTGTACGCGATCCGTGCCTCTTTTGCAAATACCTGCAGGTTAGATTATTATCTCGACATTTTGATTCCATTACATTTACACATATTCCAAGAGAATTGAATCAAACAACATATGAAATAGCTAACATGGTGTTAGATTGGCATATATCACATCAAGCTCCACATACATAAACATCTCATACGTCCTGTCACAGCATATAGATAGAATCAACATCATCATCATCAACACACAAAACACATGTAAAACACATTTGGATCTCAACAACATGTATACTCATATATATATATATATGGGCCCATCAGGCCATCTGAATGTTTACATACAAAAAATATACATCGGCCCGCAGGCCAGTGCCACATCTCGGTACAAAAACGGCTCACCGGCCTATATAATAAAAAAAAAAGGTCTACAATATACATCAGGGTGCCTCTATCGCACCCCCCATTGCTCCTCCCTCAGGAGGAGGTGGTGGCCCACCCCCAGCAGCCCCAGGCGGTGGTGGTGGAACATCCGCAAGACCCCCCTGCCCAAGCGGCAGGCGTCCGCTAGTCATCGCGGCGAGCACTGCTGCTCGTCGCACTAGGCCCCGCCATGGTGGCGGTAACCCTATGCACTATTCCAGGAACCCCTCGTCCTGGATACGGATCCACATGCCCTCAGGCACGTCCTGCAACACCATCTCAAAACGGCGGCGTATATCATCCAAATCTACTCCGGCTGTCGTCGGAGGAGCGTGTGATGGCCCCGCACCAGGGTCATCAAATCGGCGCCTCCTCGCCGGTCTCTTGGGATCTGCTGGTGGCCCCACAGCCTCATCTCGTCACCGCCTTCCTCCACATGGAGGTCTCTCCGGCTCTCTCTGAGCTGGCGCTCTATACAACTCCACCTCGCACCCGCGAGGTGCCAAATCTGCACATACACAAAGCAACAAACAGCAGATCATATCAGTATCTATACATCATACATATGAACTGGTATATCACAATCACAACATAAATCAAAACATATACAAATACACAACATACCTTGATGGTTGAACACCTCCCCAGGAGGCAACACCATGTCCGGGTCCCCCCGGAAGTCAATCCCAGCATAGGGGTACTGCAGCATGACCTGCGGCATCTGCCGCCATATCTGCGCCGCCTGCGCAGTAAAATAATGTCCTCCTTCGCCACCACCGTGGCGAACCAAAATATGGTACCACCGCCTCAATCGAGGCTCTCGCACCCTAGGCGCCTCTAGCAGAACCCGTGGGCGCAGCATCGGCACCCTCTCCAAGAAATAGGCCACCAGGATGGAGCCAAACGCAAACTCCCCGGTACCTGTCGACCGACATCGGTCCAGCTACCTGATCATCTGCGCGTGAAGGGTCAAACCCCAGGCAAACCGCTCACGGCCCACCACCACCCTCTCCATCACCAGCAGCTCACCACCACTGATCTAGTGGGTCGCTCGTGACCCATACACCCGAACAATCATCGTTTTTATGCAACGATGCAATAGGGAATCCAAACCACTGATACTCACTACAGTCCCAGACATGTAGTTCTCACCTGAGCAATATCGTTCGGAGACATCTGCCAAGCGAGTATCCCTCGACAACATAGGCTCTGCCGGCAGTGGTGTTCCCCGGAAGGGGAGCCCAGTCAAGAAATATATGTCCTCCACCACAGTGAAGGGGATCTGCTCTCCTCGCACGAGGAAGCAGTGCAGATCTGGGCTCCACATCTCGAGCAGGAACTGGAGTAAGTACTCCTGTGCTCGTATTAGAGGGCACTCAAAAAACTTTAGCAACCCACTGGCTGCTAAAGACGCTCGAACTGCAGGCCTCGCATTGGCCACAGCATCTCGCAGCTACGACCAATCTCGCTCGCGCCATCGCACATCCATGGTCACTGCTAGCCACCTGCACACAACACAGAGTCCTATATCAATGTATGAAAACACCAAATGCATCAAAAAGACTCCCTTTTTTACCCTTAAAAACTTGCCTCAAAGGCGCGATTTTACCACCCACAGGCGCGCACACATGCGCACCTGTTCAATATACAGGCGCGCACGTATGCGCGCCTGTTTTTCCCACAGGCGCGCTCGCATGCGCGCCTGTTCACAATACAGGCGTGCTCGGGAGCACGCATGTTCACCCCACAGGCGCGCTCGGGAGCGCACCTGTTCACCCTACAGGCGCGCACTAATACGCGCCTGTTCACCTCACAGGCGCGCCCCTAGGGCGCGCCTTAACTTCCACCTCACGCGCACCACTGCACGCTTATTCAGTGGACAGGCACGCATGTATGCGTGCCTTCCACTGAATCGCCCGTGCATGTGGGCCCACACTTTAGTCAAAACCCCCTAAAACCCCTTGTACGGACCCCCGTACCTACCCTGCCCAAAAATTGGAAACCTATTTCTATGCAGGATGATCATACCACTAACCTGAAACTCGCACGCCGTCGATCGGGTACCTTATTCTCCCAGAATCACTCAATCTCCTCTGAATTTTCTCGTCCAATCACTGTAGCAGCAGGTACAAATGAGGTGGCAATGTGGGCCCTACAGCTATATATAGGGTTTTTTCCAAACTTCCACTCACCATTCCGGGAGCCCACAGCATCCGTTTTTCGAGCCGTCTTCAGCCACGGGATTAGCATTCCGCTGCCTACATCACGGCTGTCCCTGGGTCACTTTTCATCATAGGCCCCCGGGGTGCCTTTTTTCCATATCATGGTCAGGTACGCACGCACATAGTCACATTTGTCAAATACATGCTCATATCTTAATTTCTCTTCAGATATTGTTCACTTTGGGTATTTGGTTGTTCTGTGTGCAGGTACTTGATCATCATCCCTCAACATCATTCCTTCAGGTATATACTCAGCACTGGCATGTAGTCTCTCCCGTTGTATTGCATTTACATTCCCAGTCACACCCTCTGATATTCGCCTTTAGGATAACCATTCTCGGATCTGCAGTACTCACACCTCTGTTTGCATCATCGGTACTGTAGCCCGGTAGCATTCTTACCCACATGAGTTGTCTCATTCATAGCACCTTTTTGCACTCTTGACACTCATGCTGTTCTTCATTACCCTTTAGGGATGGGAGTCCCAGTAGTCTTTCATCATGTTGTGAATCAACCACATACTTCTTCTCCTCATTTTTGCTAGCTTCCCATGAGGACTCCCAGATCATCGCTTTATGGTTATGTTCTTTTTTACCTGCACCTCCGCAGGATCATGAACCCACCATTTCATCCACCATCTGTTTGCCCATCTGCAAACCTATCTTCATTTCACCTACCTCATACAGAAACTCACCAATGGGGCCCCCACCCTTCATCAGTTTTCCAAGAAATTTCTGCCCTCCCTGGGGCACTCATTTCACACTGGGGCACCCATTTCTGTATTTGTACATTTTTCACACATTATTCCTTATTTATTGTACAAACGCCTTTATTTCTGGTTCTTTTCTTTCGTCGTCACTATTGGCGACCTTCTTTCCTTTTGGCCACACGCAACCCATGTCACACTTGGTTGGAGCATTACTTCTCATTTACCCTCGTTGGCATCGTCTATATCTTCAGAGTACTACCCAGGTCACTTACCTCTACCCTCTGAATTTGTTCACCTTTTCCCGCCTCTGGCACAACTTATCCTCGGTCTTGGCATCCCCCTGACACTCGACCTTGTCACACGGTTGCGGCCACTGTTTGTCTCATACATTCTCCAGCCAAGGGCAGTCTTGAGTCTTCCCACTTCTTGACTCCGTCCATGTACCTCTGCCACTTCCTCACCTCAGTAGATTCCATGGAGCCCTTTTTCTTCTGAGAGTCGCGTCCCCCTTTTGTCGACGTCAGCACAATTTTCCAGAAGGGCGAAAGTATCTTGATTCTCATTTCCCATTCAATGAGAGATCTCGGACGGCACAGGGGGAAACACCATTGCTCCCTAATGTCGTTGACCCCCATAACATTCGACGCCAACACTTTCTCATGTTGCGGTGGGTCTTACTTTGCGACTATTGCAGTTTTTTCTTATCATTTGTTGAAGACCTCTGAACTTGGTAGGGCCATCAACGCCCACATCAGCGTCATTGTTTATTTCCGCGACCTTTACCTATGGTTCAAAGTATGTTCCTTTACATCATTGTCTTCTTCCTTTATCATTCTGCCCCCGAGGGCGCTGCAGTTGTCTACACCAATGTTTTCGTCATCTTTTTTCAGAGTTACATCATATGAGCATGGGGCATGCCCGCCTCGTTTGTACACAGTTGTATATTGTTACACACCCTGCGGAAAGTCGGCTTCTACAAGTTCCTTTCTTCTCCAACGGACTGCTCTACACAGTCCCACTCTTGCTCTCCCTTACAACACCATTCTCAGTAAAAGAAACATTGATGAATTTCGGCTATACGTATGCTCCTAACCTCATCCATCAGGGGGCATCTGTTATCACTGAAATTTCGTCTGCACATGGCGACAAGAACTCCGCATCATCAAAACAGGACTAAAGTCATTCATGGCACAGGATTAATACCACAGCATTGCAAAAGGGTCAAAAACTATACTAAGTGACCAAAAATTGAAGGGCGCTTTACAGAATCTGGGTGTGCGCGCATATGCGCGTAACAACAACGTACAATGCGCGCATGCACGCATGATGCGCAACCGTTGGGCGAAAAATCCGCGCACCTGCTAAATGGTGCATTTATTGAAATTAGTCGGCCTCCCAACCACTAATGGATCAGCTCCCGAGTCGATTTGACACCAAATCTGAGCTCAATCTGCATGGTGGGCTGGTCAAAGACCTAATTGAGCCCTAAAGAGCCCCTTTTCACACTCCAAAGAGGTTACATTATCACCCAATGCTAGGCTATAAAAAGCCATGAATAACCATCACTTTCTCAAGGAATTCTATTCATTGTTATGCTTCCAAGATTGTTAAGGACTCATTCTTTAACAAGAACACATAGGCATCATTTCACAAGAGCTATCCACCCCTCTCTTGAGTGGATAAGCTTGGAGTTCTTTCACCCACATTTTTCATCTTTTCATTGTAAGGAGAGCAAGCTTGTGAGGGCCTCAAGAGCCTTCCATTGGAGAAAGAAGGGACCCAAGTCCCCTTTCTTCATTCTGTCTTTGGATTTCATCAATAGATCAGCTTATACATTGGTGATATTGGTCCATTTGTATTTATTTTTCATTTTCTTCATATGCTCATAGTTTTAATTAGTTTTAGTTTAATTCTTGTTTATTATTTTGTTTTGTTTTCCCTAACCCTTTCCTTTCACAGCTGTCATGCCTAGAAGAGCCCAACTGGGCATGTAAGCACCTTTTATTTTCTCACCTAGTGACGAATTGTGTGCAAACACCCACCTTTTCCGACTGGCTCAAAACTGTTTTTTAGCAATTTTGGCAATTTACTATTTTTAGCAGGTTTTAACTTCCGGGGCCATTTTGAGGGCCTAAATGAAGGTTTTTCGAGATAAAGGTTTTCAATGATAGCCAAAGGCATGATTGAGCCCCCAAAATGAATCTCCTCGACAATACATTTCCAACGAGCTATCACACGCCTAAAACGGAGATCGTATGCAAAAGTTACGACCCCGAAAAGTTGATGTACTCACATACCCAAACGGGGCCCACATGACTTTTGGCGCTTCATATCCTAGGGTTAGTTTTTTGGATGTCTAGGACTTTTGACATTCCCGTTTATTGTAAAAATGCCTTCAGAGCCTCATTGTAATCATCTTCTTGCAAATGTGAGTAGCTGTCACATCTCTTCTCAGAGATAAGCTGCCACCATTCTAGTGAGTCTTTCACTCTGTATTTTTACAGTCTCTGTACATTTATTTGATTAATAGAAATCGTGTATTACAGTATATATGTGTTTATGGTTGCATCTCTGATACATTTCTGTTATATTATTGAATATCTGCAATATCTTTGTGCATTTCTTTATTATATCTCCGCTCTCATTTCGTGCCGAAAATAATCCGGATCAGAAATAGATTTATTTCATTAATTCTTTGGTGAGGCCAACATCGGCCCTCGTCATTCACGTAGGATGTAAGGGTTACCTCTGGAAGAGCCATAAAAACACACTCCTTTTCTTCCTAATTCACTAGAGAGTCCTTATCCTGAAGGAATAGTCAATAATGGCATGTTCTCTAAGATTGGAAGTTCTACTCTATTGGTAGAATCAACACTTCCTGTAAATCCATTATTGAGTGTTATACAAGATCCACTTTTTCTCCGAATAAACTCATCGGGAGACGTTGTTGCTGAAGATTATACTAGAATACCTATTGGACCATACACAGAGTCTGGTGTATAAGACCCACCCTTTCAGAGTGAATCATTTAGAACTCCCATTCATACTGCTGGAATTTTTAATCCTAGCTCAGTCCCCGTCCGTTCTTTTTGGAGGACCTCCTCGGGACACGATATTTTTGATAAACTAGGAATGAGCCCAAATCAACCTATGTCATCACATACACCCGTGACTTCCATTGCTTATAAAGTACCTTTAGATCATTTTACTGGCACAACCTGTAATTTTGTCACGGTTTTACACCAATTGTTGGTTAGTTCTCATACAATTATTCCCCTCCAACTCACTATCTCTACCATGGTCCCACAAGTTACACATGTTTCTATTGGAAGTCTGGTCATAACTCAATATCCTATTGAAACGCCACTTTCATCTAAATCAATTCCATCACTTCCACCTGGGTACAACGCTCTTAATATTTCTATCGCTAATCCTACCCAGAGTCCATCCAGAGGGCCTAATATTTTTATTCCATCTAGGTATAATGTTGCTAGCGATTTTGTTCCCACACCTACCTAGGTTCTCTTCGAAGGGCCTAACATTCCTCCTCCACCTCCACCTAAAGGATCTAATCATCCTGGCCCAAGTAGCTCCAATCAAGTTGGAGGCATAAGTCATTCTGTTGATTATGGTTTTCAAATTCTTGTTGGAGGCCAACCTCAAGTTGGGGTCCAACCCCAAGTTGGGGGGAAACCTCAAGTTCGGGGGAAACCCCAAGTTCAGGGTCAGAACCCAATATATAGGCAATATACACCTGGATTACAATATCACCCTAGAATTTTCCTTTCCAAGGAAACCAACAACCACCTGGGGGGAGAACTCCTTAAGTAAATTATTTTGTACCCCCTAATCTCGGACAACCATATCCAGGCTCTGTAAATCCTACCTGGGGCTAAGATTTCCAGCCTAATGCTCTTTTCCAAGGTAGCATTCCAAATCAACCAACAAATGTTGGCTACTTGACTCAAAACCCTTCACAACTGAATTTGACAGGACCCTCTAACTATCTACAGATTGCTTATGGTCCTACTGGTATACCTACAAGGTTACCTCCTCAAAATTACCAGTTTCCTCAAGTGAACAGACAATTGTCGTTTCTAGCTACTTTTGTTGGTTTCTTATCTTAGTTATGACTTTTCATGATTTGACCCAGAATCATGTCTACTATGTTGGACAACTGAGAGGGGGGGGTGAATCAGTTGTTACCGAGCTTAAACAATTATGCTTCTTTTAAAAATCTTTGCAGAAACACTGAATGATGATCACAATAATGCATGGAAATAAACACTGGCACATTCAGCATCAGTCACATATATGAGAAACACAGAGACAGATATTTTCCGAGGAAACCCATACAGGGTAAAAACCTCTTTTTCTTTATATTATAAGTAATAATTACATTCTTTACATTATCATACATATGAGCGCCAACTCATAATGAGGCTACAACCTCTGTTTTGCAAGTTGCAATTTGCTGAGAGCACCAACTCTCTGTTTTCTCTAGCACCCACTAGAAGGAAGCACCAAATCCCTGGTTTCCCTAGCACCAACTAGAAGGAAGCACCAACTCCCTGGTTTATCTAGCACCAACTAGAAGGAAGCACCAACTCCCTAAGTGTTTCCAGCACCAACTGGATGGAAGCACCAAATTCCAATCATACAGGCACCAACCTGTATAACATAGAACAAGAGTTCTCCCTTGCACCATCCTACCACCCTGGTTTCTCTGGATGCAACCAGATGGAAGCTACAACTCCCCGTGTTCAAGCACCCACTTGAACCTATGAGGACAACAGTTCTCCCTAGCACCTCCCAACCACCCTAAAACATAAATCTTTGCTACTGAAACTTATTACAGTGATATAATGTTCAATAATGGCTTACCAGACTCATCACTGTTCTATTGCATTTTGTTACTCTGTCTGCGTCACTGCCTTCTTGCACACATGACTTGCGATGTCTGTTCTTCTACCATTTATACTCTCTGCACCATGTCCCTTCAATGCAACCTTCCTCTACTGTGTATTTCTGCTCCTGCGCTCTGCCTCCTTGCTCACACTTCAATCCTTCAACACAGCGACCACATCAACTCCAACAGCAACAGCAACCCTTCTCTTCTCTGTACCGTGTATATATAGCTTTTGTGCATATTGTGCATGCAATATTCGCCATTCCTCTGCATGCTCATAGCGCGCCAATTTCCTCCACCTCTCGAGTGCTCTGTGTGATCATCATCGTAACTCTTCAGCTTCTCTGGCCAATTTCCCACGCGTTCAACATCACTGGATGTTATGTTGAGATTCCTCAGCCTCTCTAGAAGTTGAGACTCTTCGTCTTCTATGTGATAGTCGAGCTCACCTTCTCTGTTTCAATTACATGCTTCCATGCTCATCCATCTGTCAATCCCTTCTAAGAATAGTCTTCCTTCACTTGGACTAAGCTTGGAGACTCTTCATCTCCTCTGGCGATCACACAGGGGTCTCTTCGAATTCTCTAGCAGACGCCATCAATGGTTTCTAGCAGTTTCATTGTGTCGTGCATCAGTAGCCCTCCGATCAACACTTGATATGACGGTTCATATTACATCGCGATATCGGGATTCCTGATGTCAATAATCTTTGACATATCCAACTCTCGATCCCCGAAACTTCGACAAGGACTAGAATCAACGGTCCAGATTCAACCTTAATCTGACGGCTCATATTACATCACGATTTCACATATCACAATATCGGGATTCCTGATGTCAATAATCTTTGACATGTCCAACTCTCGATCCCTGAAACTCCGACAAGGACTGGAATCAATGGTCTAGATTTTATCTTGATTCAACGACTGCGATTTAAGTCGCGATTTTGCATATCGCGAAATCGGGATTCCTATTGCATTGTTTCTTTGACATTTCCAACACGCGATCCTTGAAACTCCTAAGTGGTTTCCATCTGTTGACGTCACATGTGGATTGACACATGTTGAATACTTCCACGTGTTACTCTGATTCGGGACTTATATGTGCCTGAAATGTTGAATCAGTCTGACACTTGTCATTACCTGGTTTTGCCACATGTTCGTAGCTGACGTGGTTTGCTGACATGAGTCGGATCGACGGTCCAAATGTGATCTTGATTTGACGGCTCAGATTACGTCGTGATTTTGCATATCAAGAAATCGGGATTCCTGTTGCATTGTTTCTTTGACATTTCCAACACGCGATCCTTGAAACTCCGAAGTGGTGTCCATCTGCTGACGTCACACATGGATTGACACGTGTTGAATACTGCCACGTGTCACCTTGATTCGTGACTTACATGTGCTTGGCATGTTGAATCAGTTTGACAATTTTCATTACCTGGTTGTGCCACGTGTTCCTAGCTAACGTGGTTTGCTGACGTGAGTCGGATCGATGGTCCAAATGTGATCTTGATTTGACGGCTCAGATTACGTCACGATTTTGCATATCGCGAAATCAGGATTTATGTGGATGATATTACTTGTCATCTCCAAATCTCGATCCTCGAAACTCCGACAGGAAGTCAGATCAACGGTCCACATAACCCCCTTAGATGGACGGTCCTCCTGCTTTCAGGATTTGTGAGCCCTCTACTCCTTGCACTTTTAAAGATCGTGCAGGTTTTCCTCGATCCAACGGTGGTCGGACCCTGCACTCAAATCTGACGCCTGATATCTATCCTCTTCTTCAGCGCACTCTTCTTGTCTTTATTCAGATCTGACGGCCCTCATGCTGTCAGGAATTTTGGATGGGATCCAACGATCAGAAATGCTTCTCGGGACTTTGATCATTTTGTCAATGTTGCGTTGCCTTCGATCATTCGATCTTCCTGGACTTATCTTCTCTTTGCCTGTTGATCATCGGTGTTGTGCTCAAGCCATCATTACTGTTGTACTTGCCATCAATGACAAGCCTAAGCTGCCTGTAAAACATACCAAACATCCTCTGCACTATCTCTTTTGATCTTATCGAGGTTGCTCTGCAGCTTCTTCCCAAAATACTTATGGTTCCTGTCTGTTACATTTTTCCTCTATTCATGCCATCTTCATTGTTGTAATTTCCATCAATGACAAGCATATGGTACCTATTAAACATTTCCAACAATCTCCCCCTTTGGCATTGATGGAAAAAAAGGCACCCAGATTCTTTTCTCCCCCTTTGACATCAATGTCAAAGAGAACATGCTCCCCCTGAACTGTTGTAGTATTTTAGAAGGTATCAGATATTAAATCAATGAAAACTCCCCCTGACGGGATGGACTTTCTCATTTGAGGCCTGCAGAATATTTGTATATGAACCAGAGTCTTCTCTTTCTGATTCTTGGACCTGTTCATCTTTAGCTTTCGATGTATCCTCTGTGCAAAATTCAAAATTGCTCACCTCTATTACTCGGACTCCTTTATCAATCTTCTCATGAGTGGATGACTCCCCCTTTCACTGTTATCTCTCTGCTTCTGACTATTTTCCCCCTTTGTTCCTAAAAGGTTAACTTTCCTTGACAAGGTCTTTCCTCTTGTTGTCTCTACAG
>ML790426.1:723011-746896 GCA_009831015.1 Picea engelmannii
CAGGGTAAAAACCTCTTTTTCTTTATATGATAAGTAATAATTACATTCTTTACATTATCATACATATGAGCACCAACTCATAATGAGGCTACAACCTCTGTTTTGCAAGCTGCAACTTGCTAAGAGCACCAACTCTCTGTTTTTTCTAGCACCCACTAGAAGGAAGCACCAACTCCCTGATTTCTCTAGCACCAACTAGAAGGAAGCACCAACTCCCTGGTTTCTCTAGCACCAACTAGAAGGAATCACCAAATCCCTGGTTTCTCTAGCACCAACTAGAAGGAAGAACCAACTCCCTGAGTGTTTCCAGCACCAACTGGATGGAAGCACCAACTTCCAATCATACAGGCACCAACCTGTATAACAGAGAACAAGAGTTCTCCCTTGCACCACCCTGCCACCCTGGTTTCTCTGGATGCAACCAGATGGAAGCTACAACTCCCTGTGTTTAAGCACCCACTTGAACCTATGAGGACAGCAGTCCTCCCTAGCACCTCCCAACCACCCTAAAACATAAATCTTTGCTACTGAAACTTATTACAGTGATATAATGTTCAACAATGGCTTACCAGACTCATCATTGTTCTAATGCATTTTGTTACTCTGTCTGCCTCACTGCCTTCTTGCACACATGACTTGCGTTGTTTTTTCTTCTACCATTTATACTCTCTGCACCATGTCCCTTCAATGCAACCTTCCTCTACTGTGTATTTTTTCTCCTGCGCTCTGCCTCCTTGCTCACACTTCAATCCTTCTACATAGTAACCACAGCAACTCCAACAGCAACAACAACCCTTCTCTTCTCTGTACCGTGCATATATAGCTTATGTGCATCTTGTGCATGCAATATTCATCATTCCTCTGCATTCTCATACCGTGCCAATCTCCCCCACCTCTCGAGTGCTCTGTGTGATCATCATCGTAACTCTTCATCTTCTCTGGCCATTTTCCCACGCATTCAGCATCACTGGATGTTATGTTGATATTCCTCAGCCTCTTTGGCAGTTGAGACTCTTCGTCTTCTCTGTGACAGTCGAGCTCACATTCTTTGTTTCAGTTACAGGCTTCCATGCTCATCCATCTGTCAATCCCTTCTAAGAATAGTCTTCCTTCACTTGGACGAAGCTTGGAGACTCTTCATCTCCTCTAGCGATCACACAGGGGTCTCTTCAAATTCTCTAGCAGATGCCATCAATGGTTTCTGGTAGTTTCACTGTGTCATGCATCAGTAGCCCTCCGATCAACACTTGATCTGACGGTTCAGATTACATCGCGATTTCACATATCGCAATATCGGGATTCCTGATGTCAATAATCTTTGACATGTCCAACTCTCGATCCCCGAAACTATGACAAGGACTCGAATCAACGGTCCAGATTAAACCTTAATATGATGGATCAGATTACATCGCGATTTCACATATCGCGATTTCGGGATTCCTGATGTCAATAATCTTTGACATGTCCAACTCTCGATCCCTGAAACTTCGACAAGGAATGGAATCAACGGTCCAGATTTGATCTTGATTCAACGGCTGCGATTTAAGTCGTGATTTTTCATATCGCAAAATCAGGATTCCTGTTGCATTGTTTCTTTGACATTTCCAACACGCGATCCTCGAAACTCCTAAGTGGTGTCCATCTGCTGATGTCACACGTGGATTGACACGTGTTGAATACTGCCACGTGTTACTCTGATTCGGGACTTATATGTGCCTGAAATGTTGAATCAGTCTGACACTTGTCATTACCTAGTTGTGCCACATGTTCCTAGCTGACGTGGTTTGCTGAAGTGAGTCGGATCGACGATCCAGATGTGATCTTGATTTGACGGCTTAGATTACGTCGTGATTTTTCATATCACAAAATCAAGATTCCTGTTGCACTGTTTCTTTGACATTTCCAACACGCGATCCTCGAAACTCCGAAGTGGTGTCCATCTGCTGACGTCACACATGAATTGACACGTGTTGAATACTGCCATGTGTCACCCTGATTCATGACTTACATGTGCTTGGAATGTTGAATCAGTCTGACACTTGTCATTACCTAGTTGTGCCACGTGTTACTAGCTGACGTGGTTTGCTGACGTGAGTCGGATCAATGGTCTAGATGTGATCTTGATTTGACGACTCAGATTACGTCGCGATTTTTCATATCGCGAAATCGGGATTTCTGTGGATGATATTACTTGTCATCTCCAACTCTCGATCCCCGAAACTCCGACAGGGAGTCGGATCAATGGTCCACATAACCCCCTGAGATGGACGGTCCTCTTGCTTTCGGGATTTGTGAGCCCTCTACTCCTTGCACTTTTAAAGATTGTGCAGGTTTTCCTCGATCCAATGGTGGTCGGACCCTGCGCTCAGATCTAATGCCTGAGATCTATCCTCGTTTTCAGCGCACTCTTCTTGTCTTTATTCAAATCTGACGGCCCTCATGCTGTCGGGAAGTTTGGATGGATCCAACGATCAGAAATGCTTCTCGGGCCTTCGATCATTTTGTCAATGTTGCATTGCCTTCGATCATTCGATCTTCTTGGACTTATCTTCTCTTTGCCTGTTGATCATCGGTGTTGTACTCAAGCCATCATTACTACTGTACTTTCCATCAATGACAAGCTTACGCTGCCTGTAAAACATACCAAACATCCTTTGCACTATCTCTTTTGATCTTATCGAGGTTTCTCTGCAGCTTCTTCCCAAAATACTTCTGGTGACTGTCTGTTACATTATTCATGTATTCATTCCATCTTCATTGTTGTAATTTCCATCAATGAAAAGCATATGCTACCTGTTAAACATTTCCAACATACTACGGATCCAACAAAGCCTCTAAAAATATCGGCCCTCATGGTAACCTAGAAGGCAGCACAGCACACAGAGTGCACTATGCAGTCTCACTCGAGATAGTCTTAATGGGTGACTGCAATACTCACGTGCTTGCAATCCAGGACTAAATGGGGATTTGTGAATTATGCGTTGTGAATTCTATCTACTTATTAGATCAATATATTGTCATTCTCATTCATGCATATAACGAAATTAGATCCAGTAATTCATTCGTGCATCATTCTAACATCTACTTATTGACAGTAAAATAAACACAAACATTCCATCACATAACACAGGTTTTACTGTGGTTCACCCCCTTCTGGGCTACGTCTACAAAGATCTGGCTCTCAAGCTCTTTTAGTATGGTAGTTCCAAACCTACAGTGTCTCACACTTTACAACTCATCCTCAGTCAAGTCGAGATCTATGATGAGGTGGACTAGATCACACCAGGCTCCTTAGCCTGTGATCTAACCCTCAATATCTACCCTTTTGACCCTCTACATCTCAACAGCTTACGATATTGGATCGGATTACAGTAGTGTTACAGACTAGTTATTTCTTCTCACGCGAGTAACACTCCATAAGTCAGAACCCCCCCTAGACCTCCTAGGTATCTATTTATATGTGTTTTTGGCTCATCATTCATTACATTCTCTTACCAAAACCCTAACCTAGCTAGGTATTCTTTCATGTTGTCCTTGTGCGCTTTCCTCCTCTGCATGCATGTTTTCCTAACGTCCCCTATTGTTCCTGCCAGTTATCTTTTTTTCTCATATTCTTGCATGCATGCCTCACATGCCTCCCTTCCAACTATCTTTCCTCCATGTCGTGCCTTTTTCCCAAAATGGGCATGTGCCCAACAGGTCATAAAAGCAAGGAATCTTCTTCACTGGGACAAGTGTCTCACCAAGAGTCAGATTCAACAAAATCTTCCCCGTCTAATGGGAGAAATTGATGCAATGGGGAATATTGCTTCATAATGGGGGTGGACTAGTTCAATTGGATACTGGTGGCCACCCACCTATTCCATTAATTCAAAATGGTTCCACATCTTGGTAGTTTTTCTACTATTTTTCGGGTCCCAAACTTTCGAGGTTGTTTTGAGGCCCTCAACAACATATGTTTGGTGCAGTAGTGCCTAGATTGTATGAAAAATGTGTAATTCTTGTCTATACCTTTCCAACAAGGTAAAAAATTGACGAAACATAGATCGTATAAAAAATATTCACCCTTGGGAAGTTGACATATCAACTAACCACATCAAGGCCCACAAACCTTTTGGTTTTTTATCTTCTGGTGTTAGGGATTTGATGTTTAGGGTTTTCTCATTGATGCTTTATGTTAAAAGGCCTTTTTGACCTCTTTGTAATCATCTTCTTGTGAATGAGCATAGTCATCACATCTCTCTCTTTAGAGATAAGATACAACCATTCTATCTAGCTTGTGTGATTTTCATTTTATAGTCTTTTATATTCTAGACTATCATTAATAAAATCTAACTTTAAGTGTATTATTGTGTTTCTTATGTTATCTTTTTTTATTTCCTTGTTATATCTCTAACTTCATGTCATTCTCAATATAGTTTCGATTAGTGGTATCAAAGTAATCTACTCTTTGTTGTTTCTTTGTGCATGTCCCTAATGAGGTCAGGCTATTGAGAGTTGGGTCTCTATTTGGTTGAGCTTGGGGGAGAACACTCCCATTGGCCCAAGCATCCTCACATGGTGTTGGTGTGTAGGGAGTAGACCCAGGGTTAATCAGTTTAATATCAACAAAACCCTTAGATGTCATCTCTTTCAACATCACCTGGAAAGCAAATGAATTCTTGCCTGAGGCATCTAGAGGGGCTACAAGAACCAAGGTTTTGTAGTGTTGAGGGGAAGCGAGGCATCATTTATACCCTTTATGTAACACCCTTTTGTTATTGTAACGCTCTGATACCATTCTGTAATGCTCCCTTACACTACCGGGCAAGGGCTACTTCGTGGAATAACAATCTCATACTTAATTATATATATATGAAATGCATTTAAAATAGGTTAAACACATTTAAACTCAGCGTAACATAATAATTACTGCTAACACAAATATTCCCTAGCATTAAAAATAATTCATCTTCACAACAGAATACATGATAAAATATAAGCATCGTAGGCATGCAAAACATAACATTTAACATAAGCTGATACTTATCTTGAAACTGTGGTAATTCCACCAACCAGGTGCAGGCCTTCCACGAACCTCCCAGCCTTAGACCACACTACTCATCAAGCTCAGTAGTGGGTCACCCCCAATATGGGACTAAGCTCCACCCCAAGGCAAGGAATCCTAGGCTAGGCTGAGGTTATAGGGAAAACACACAGTCACAAGGAAGGAATTCTCTCTCATGAACCACTCATACTTACTACCCACAGACTCTCCTTCCCCACATGCATGTTCCACCCCAGGAGCATACACCTTCTCTGTCACCTAGACGGTCCTTTGGCTGCTAACCTCCCTTGCCTTGGGTTTCAACAACAGAATGGATCGAAAGTCTCTGAGCTCTGTGGTAGCTACAGGGTTCCTTCCAATAGTTCTCTCCTTCCTCTGCACACTCTCTCACCTGGAGAGAGTCGCTCACAGGCCAAGCAACTTGTTCTTCCAACTTCAATCACCTCTCTCACCTAGAGAGAGAGTGTTGTACAAACTGGCCAACAAGCTACACTCAGTCCAGCACTACGTGGCCACAACATCCAACGAGGAAAGAAGACACGGGCTTTCCAACAAGCTCAGCAATGACAAGATGGTCTCACGGTTATGTCTTGGGGACAGAGATTCCACACACAGGCTTGATCTGTTCAGACAGAGGATGTCTCGGCTTTCCAGAAATCAACACAAGCTATCCCCGAAATCAACACAGACTTTTCCCCCCGGTTTCAGAATTGCACCAGGTCTCTTGCAGAGGTAGGATCGGATGTACGGTTCAAAAGATCGGGTAGAATGGAGGAGGAACCCCCCCACCACGGCTCATATCAGTCGTTTTATTTGAATGGGCTTGGGTTGACACTTGTCACCCGTGAAGTTACATGCTTCCATCAGCGTGCATTCCTTCCACCCTTTTGGAAGTCACATGTCAATTCAAAACAACTTAGGATAAAACATAATACTCACATGTCTTTTGGAATAATATTAAAATATTATTCCCAAGGACTTAAGCCCCTAGGCTTATCCCCTAAGCTCCACACTTAGCCCATTTTTCCCACCTTCCAGTCCCTAATCCCTTGCCCACTCTATGGAAGCTTAGTCCCCCATCACTGTTACACATCAACATTACTCGCTTTGATAAGTGTCGCAAGTGTCGCATGTTGCTCACAAGTGTTGCAAGTGTCAAGAAAAGAATACTACCATGATGCATATGTCATACTTATGATGACATTAAGAAGACACTTAAAATGACTCAAACACTTGATTTGAAGGAAGAGGAAAGGTTAACTGAAGTTAAGTACCTCTTTCCACCTGAAAGAATCATTGAATCTAGGTTTTTAGAAGAGAGTGCTCCCCTATATCTCTCTTAGGAGTGTTGGCTCTCCCCTATAAACTGCTAGGGAGTGTTATAACAATGAACAGCCCTTCAGGAGGAGCGCTATTGATTTTAAGGGTGTTGGCGCCCCCCTAAAGCTTACTAGGGAGCACTATAGCGCTCTGATGGCCCTTTTGAAGGAGCACTGCCTATTTTGGGCAGCAGTTGGTCTATTGAGGAGAATAAAGGGAAGATCTTTTCAATCTTGGAAGGCAGTTGAATTCAAACTCCTGGTCCAACCATGATCTTAGGGAAGATCCCTGACTCAAGGAGGGAAATCCTCAACTTACCCTAAAGATACCTCAAGAGGTTAGGCCTCTCTAAACCTATATGAGCAGGCTCTATCATGATGGAAAGGAGGAAGAATTAGAAGCATGAAACCTATGATCTCATAGGAAACACACAGTGAACTGGAGGAGAGTAATCAGTGAAGTTGTTGTCATCCATATCGTGGATATTTTGAGCAAGGGTTAGACAAAGGGGATTTGACGAAGCTGTTGCATTCGCATCTACGATTGTAATTTACTTCCGTCATTGTTCTCATCAATATGACACGCTTGGCCTGTTTCTTTCTAGTTTGTGTTTGATCTCACATGAACTTGTCTCTGATAGATAGGTCTATTTCAAGCTAATATCAGTAGAGTAGGAAGTGGTTGTACCATTGTTTGTCTACAGGGCTTATCGAGGAGTGAAAGATCAGAGCTCAAATCAAAGCATGCAAGGAAAAACGTCGATAAAAGGTACTTATTTTCTCCTTCCTCCTCATACATCAGTTTATATAGATCTAAAAGGAATTCAGTGTCCATGATAAGTGTCTTATGTCTTAAGAGTTAAGAGTCTAGCTCTCAATAGGAGATCTACCTGTCCGCAGGGAGATTTTCCTTCAACAATCACTCATTCATCGTGTTGACCTACACGCGGCGGTGTTTATATTTTTATTAATGTTCTGCATGGATACATGTACAAAATCAGGCTCTTGGCCTTCAACACTTAGGCTCTCTGGCCTACCAATCACATAAGCCCACTAGCTTATATAAACTTGGATCACCAGCCTATAAAACATATTTACAATTCATTTCATAAACAAGATTTACAATAGGGCTCGGCCTTGGGGACATTACAATCCCCCTCCCCTTATTTATGCATTGTCCTCAGTGCAACTTCACACCGCATCTGCAAGCTTTTCAAAATTTTCAAAAATATGCGAGTACGCTGCCCGCATAACATCTTCATGCTCCCATGTCACGTCCTCAGGACCGTACCAGGTCCACTGGACCTTTACAAGCTCTATGGATCGATTCCGGAGCTATTTATTTTTCCTGTCCAATATGCGCACAGGATGCACTTGCAGGACACCTTTTGGTTCCACTCGAATCACATTCCAGTTGATAACATGATTAGCATCAGGTATATATTTCTTAAGCAGTGAAACATGAAACACATTATGTATAGTCATAGATGCAAGTAATGCAAACATGTATGCAACTGGCCCAATCCTTTCTAGGATTTCAAAAGGCCCATAGAATCTTGCTGCCAACTTGGTGCAACTTCCCAGCTTCAGGGAACTCCTACTAGTTTTTACTTTCAGGAAAACATGATCACCCACTTTGAACTCTCTGTGGGTTATGTTCTTATCAGCACAACTTTTATGCCTATCCTGGGCAGCTTTTAAATTCTGTTTAATTCTTATCATTTGGTCTTCCATCTCTTTGAGCAACTATGGCCCAACTACTGCTCTGTCAGCTGGATTATCCCAGCTCACTAGAGTGTTGCACTTTCTTCCATAAAATGCTTCAAATGGGCTCATCTTCAACGATGCATGATACCCATTATTGTAGGCGAATTCTACCAAATGCAGGTAGTCTTCCCATCTTGATCGTTTTTCCATCAAGTACATTCTCAGCATGTCCTCTATTACTCTATTCACCCTCTCTGTCTATCCATCAGACTCAGGATGATACGTTGTACTAAAATTCAGATTCGTTCGGAATCCTTTGAACAGTCCTTTCCAAAAATTTGAGGTGAATTTTGGGTCCCTATCAGACACAATCATTTTAGGAATTTCGTGCAAGCGTGCCACTTTTTTTAAGAAGATATCAGCAACATCTGCTACCTTGTGAGTGGTTTTCAGTGGAATAAAATGGGCAGCTTTTGTAAGCTTGTCCACCACCACCATGATTGAATCATGTTGCTTGCTCGTTCTAGGAAATCCTGTAATAAAATCCATCGTCAGCACTTCCCACTTCCACTCAGGAATGGGTAAAGGCTGCAACAACCCTGCTAGGTGCCTATGCTCAGCCTTAACTTTCTAGCACTCCACACATCTGGCGATGTATTCAGTGATCTCCCTCTTCATACCCAGCCAAACATAATGGCTTTTGACTGCTGCCACAGTCTTCTAATATCCAGGATGTCCAGCATAAGTCACGTTATGAATTTCGTTTAGAATTGTCAGTTTCAATTACTGGACATTGGGTACATACACTCTATTTTTGTACAGAAGTATTCCATCAGCTCCCAAGGTGTAACTTTCCTCTTTCTGTGGTCTCTCACGCTGTTGTATCTTTGCTACCAAGTCTCTGTACTGCAAATTGACACTTGCAACTTCCAAAATTCTATCCTTAATATCCGTCCTGTACATGCTAATGGTTGTAGCATGCCATTCATGAACCTTTCTACTAAGTGCATCAACCACCTTGTTTTCCTTCCCTTTGATATGCTTGATATCAAAGTCGTATTCACACAGAAACTCCAGCCACCTACTTTGTCTAGCGTTTAAAGTTGGTTGATCAAACAAATATTTCAGACCATTGTTGTCTGTTCTCAATTCAAATCTCCTTCCCATGAGGTAATGTCTCCATTTTCTCAAAGCGTGGACTATTGCTGCCAACTCCAAATCATGAGTGGCATAATTCTTTGCATGCTCTTTCAATTTCCTGGACTCATAACAGATTACAAATCCATCTTGGTTGAGAACTCCTCCCAACCCTTCCTTACATGCATCTGTGCACACCATGAAATCCATATTTGGATCTGCAATCCTTAAGATTGGAGTGTTGGTTAACAGCTGCTTCAATCGCTGAAAACTGTTATTACACTCTTCTCCACTGAAACTTTTTCACCTTCCTTTGCAAGGAAGTGATAGGATGAGCTATCTTTGAAAACCTTTTGTAGTAGCCTGCCAAACCCATAAAGGATCTGACTTCCACCACATTCCTTGGCACTGACGATTCTCGGATGGCCTCAACCTTCTCAGGATCCACAACCATCCCTTCTTCTGAAATAATGTGCCCCAAGTAATGGATTTGTCTTTGATAAAATGAGCATTTGCTCAACTTGGCATACAACTGGTGTTGTCTCAACACTTTCAGCACCAGTATCAGGTGTTGTTCATGCTCTTCCTCTGACTTGGAATACACCAAGATGTCATCTAGGAAGACTATGACAAACTTGTCTAAATAGTCCCTGAATACACCATTCATCAAGCACATAAAAACAACAAGTGTGTTTGACAGTCCAAACGGCACCACTGTGAACTCATAATGACCATACCTTGTTCTAAAGGTGGTCTTGCTAATGTCCTCATCCTTTATTCTTACCTGGTGATATCTTGATCTGAGGTCTATCTTCGAAAATATTTTCGCACCCTTCAACTGATCGAAAAGATCATCGATCCTCGACAGAGGATACTTGTTCTTGACAGTTACCTTGTTCAACTGCCAGAAATCAATGCACAGCCTCAATGTCCCATCCTTCTTCATCATGAACAGGACTAGGGCACCCCAAGGTGACACACTGGGGAGAATGTACCCCTTCTTCAGAAGCTCTTCAAGCTACAATTGCAACTCTTTCAGCTCTGGCATACTCATTCTATAAGTAGCTTTCAAAAATGGAGTTCCTCCAGGCATCAAATTTATAGAAAAATCGATGTCTCTCTTCAGAGGTAGTCCAAGTACCTCCTGAAATACATCCTTGAACTCTGTGAGTACCTTGTGGTCTCCAATATTTGAGACTTCGTCTCTGGATGCTTCTTCTACATGGGCTACAAGTAATTGACATCCTTTCCTGTAGCACTTCTTCAGCTGCATGGCTGAGATTTCTCTAACAGCCATGGTTCTGGGGATTCCTTGGACTATTTTCCGATTTCCCTCCTCATCCAAGAATGTAAACCTCTTGTTACGATAGTCTAGAAGGGCATGGTACTGGTCCAACCAGTCCATCCCAATTAAGAAGTCATAAGATCCTAAAGGAAGAATATTCAATTCAGCCTTACTACTCAATCCATTCATGTCTACCGAACAGGATTTAACCAATTCAGTGACTTTCCTCTTGGTTCATATAGCCAACTTCACTAACCAAGGCCTTT
Source organism: Picea engelmannii (assembly GCA_009831015.1). NCBI lineage: Eukaryota > Viridiplantae > Streptophyta > Pinopsida > Pinales > Pinaceae > Picea > Picea engelmannii. The sequence continues at coordinate 733,773 of ML790426.1, forward strand.
CATGTTTTCTTCTTGATAAATGCAAACTTTCCATGACCCTAGGATCTACATAACTATGGCTAGCCCTGGAATCAATTCTGCTTGAAATTATGCTTGCTTGTTGTCTAGGGCTACGTAGATCCTTGGCATCCTACTACCCATATCCTCCACTGTTTCAGATTGTTGAACATTGTGGATTGTTCTCTCTTTATATTTTTTGTGGGGGCAGTCCCTGAACCTATGGTTCCCTTTATATCCCCAACACTCCATAGGTGGCGGTCTGCGCATTTTCTCACCCACTTCAGCCTTCCTGGGCTCTCTGAAAAATGGTTTTCCTTGAGGATTATTTTTGAAAAAGGGAAGTTTGTTTCCCTTCTACCTTTGTTCCTTCTTAAACTTCCTCTGGTCATCCCAAGCCTTCCGAAAGGTAGGATTTTCTCTTTAATGTTCATATAAGCATTTATCCCTTCTTATTGTTTCTTCCATAGTCTTAGGATCATCATATTGAATCTTGTCACCAATGGAAGGTGGCAGCCCACTAAGATATCTATAAATCTTGACAACCTCATCTTTGATTAATGGAACATACTTCAGTAGTTCCAAAAACCTTCGTTCATATTCATCAATGGTCATGCTGCCCAACTTGAGTTCGAAGAACTCCTTCATCTTTCTGTCATAGTATATTTTGGTCAGGTATTTCTTCTCGAAATACCTCTTGAACTCCTTCCAAGTGATATCTTTCTCACTAATGTGTTGCACCTGCACAAACTGATCCCACCACATGGATATTTTTCCTTTCAATTGATACATCACAATTCTTCCTTCTGCATGAGAGGAATAATTTTGTAGTTGGAAATATTTCCTCATGCCAAGCAACCATGTTTTGGCATCTTCCTCCTTCTTATGTTCTCCATCAAATGTAGGAGGCTTAATCTTATTCATATCCCCTTTTAATTCATCCACCCCAGATCTCTTGTGCTTTCTAGTAGGAGATGGGCTTGAACTACTATATTCTTCCTTACCGGAATGCTTTGGGGAGAGACGATGATGTCTGCTATAACTTATGGATCTTCTTTCCCTCTTAGGGGTCCTGCGACTCTCTGTCTTTCTTGAGTCACTCCCCTTCTCCAATTTCCTTTGTATTCTTTCCAGGATCTTCAACATTTTTAAGTTGAATTCACCCTGTTGATCCCTAACCCTCATGAGCTTTCAACTATCAGCTCGGTGATCCTGGGCATCTTTCTGCAATCTTTCAATGAGTTTCATCATATTTCCCTCCTTATCCATCTCTTTTCCATGCCCATTGGAGTTCAATCCTTCGACTCCCAGGTTGACATTCCTTCCTACCCTTTCGTCCTATGTTTCAGAGGCAATCTGCACCTCTTCCAATTCCATACTCGGCATCGGTTTTCGGCTGTCCTGACACTCATTGAACCTACACAAACAACGTGTATTCAACCAAAGTTTGTCAGGCCTTAAACCCTTAACAAAATCACAATAATCATAAACCAACGTGAATAAGAAAAAAAAAAACATTTCGAATCCACTAATTTTTTTGAGCTCTATTCGGCTCTATAATTTTCGAGACTTCGGGACTCTAGGTTTCGGGGTCTCGGTCCATGAGGTTCTCATTCTCGCTTTCGGGACTTCTGGTTTTGGGGTCTCGATCCATGAGACTCTCATCCTTGCTTTCGGGTTTCAGGGTTTTGGTCCACGAGGACCCCATAGATAAATCCTCGACGGTCCTTTGTCTTCGAAAATTTCAGACTTCGGGATTTCAGGGTTTCGGGTTTCAAGGTTTTTTCCCCCCCCCATAGGTTCTTGTGCTCTCTTCCCTCTCTGACTCTCGACTCCCAAACTTCCAACCTCTTTCCCCTGGCCCACATCACAGCTGTCGCCAACTATGGTAGAGATTTCGAGACCTAGAAACTTTAGGTTTTGGGTCTTCGGTACCCGGGAGTTCACGATGCAGTGACTCCCAACCCCTAGTCACTCCAACTCCAAAATTCTGAAATTCTAATTTACTTTACTCTCTGGGCCCACAGCACAATTGTCCCCCTTAACCATGGTGGCGTGTGGCACGTTCAGGAGGTTCCACGTCACCTTCGGTGACGTCATCGGGTCCCACCATTCTCGCATGTCTTCTCAATTCACTGGCACGTGGTACACATCCATGCGCCCACATCCATTCCAAGCAAAATCCAACGGTTAGGCCTCTCTTCGATCTACGACATAGATAATTTCGGCGTTTCGGGGGTGTTCACCTCTCTTTAGTTTCAGGTTTTCAGGTTTCATTATTTCACGACTTGCGAACACAAGGGTTATTGCCCTTGAGTTTCCCGGGTGTCGAAACATCGACCGACAGCCATGTGCTTTCCCCCCGATGGACAGTCCTGACGAATTTTGGGATTTCACATATCGCGATTTCCACGTTCCTGTGCAACTCCAAAGGTTTTTAAACCCTGCACATGTTTTCCAGATCTGATGGTCACGAGGGTTCTCCTTTCCTCCGAACAGATCCTAAGGCTCCAATACTTTTTGCGTGGAGTCCTTTCTCCCTGTGGCCGGATACCACATCGGTTGTGGTTTCATAAAACTGCTACTCCTCCTGAGCTTGGTAACATGGTCAAGTAACTCCTTGACACTCAGGAGTACTCAAAGGTCCAAAATTGGTCCTCCAAACACAATTTCTCCTCAAACTTTTGGTCCAAAGACCACTTATCTGGCCCATCTAGGCTCAGTGTCGAAACCTTGGCTCTGATACCATACTATAACACCCTTTTGTTATTGTAATTCTCTGATACCATTCTGTAATGCCCCCTGACATTGTCGGGCAGGCGCTACTTCGCGAAATAACAATCTCATACTTAATTATATATATATGACATCCATTTAAAACAAGTTAAACACATTTAAACTCAGAGTAACATAATAATTACTGCTAACACATATTCCCTGGCATTAACAATAATTCATATGCACAACAGAATACATGATAAAATATAAGCATCGCAGGCATGCAAAACATAACATTTAACATAAGCTGATACTTATCTTGAAACTGTGGTAATTCCACCAACCAGGTGCAGGCCTTCCACGAACCTCCCAGCCTTAGACCACACTTCTCATCAAGATTAGCAATGGGTCACCCCCGAGCTGGGACTAAGCTCCACCCCAAGGTAAGGAATCCTAGGCTAGGTTGAGGTTACAGGGAAAACACACAGTCACAAGGAAGGAATTCTCTCCCAGGAACCACTCATACTTACTGCCCACAGAATCTCCTTTCCCACATGCTTGTTCCACCTTAAGAGCATACACCTTCTCTGTCACCTAGACAGTCCTTCAGTTTCTAACCTCCCTTGCCTTGGGTTTCAGCAGCAAACAGGACTGGAAGTCTCTAAGCTCTATGGAAACTACAGGGTTCCTTCTAGGAGTTCTCTCCTTCCTCCACACACTCTCTCACCTGGAGAGAATCGCTCACAGGACAAGCAACTTGTTCTTCCAACTTCAATCACCTCTCTTACCTAGAGAGAGTGTTGTACAAACTGGCCAACAAGCCACACGCAGTCCAACACTGCGTGGCCACAACAACCAACGAGGAAAGAAGACACGGGCTTTCCAACAGGCTCAGCAATGACAGGATGGTCTCATGGTTATGGCTTGGGGACAGAGATTCCACACACAGGCTCGATCTATTCAGACAGAGGATGTCTCGACTTTCCAGAAATCAACACAAGCTATCCCCAAAATCAACACAGACTTTTCCCCCCGGTTTCAGAATTACACGAGGTCTCTTGCAGAGGTCGGATCGGATGTACGGTTCATAAGATCGGGTAGAATGGAGGAGGAACCCCCCACCATGGCTCATCTCAGTCATTTTATTTCCATGGGCTTAGGTTGACACTTGTCACCTGTGAAGTTGCATGCTTCCATTAGCATGCGTTCCTTCCACCCTTTTGGAAGTCACATGTCAATCCAAAAGAACTTAGGATAAAACATAATACTCACATGTCTTTTGGAATAATATTAAAATATCATTCCCAGGGACTTAAGCCCCTAGGCTTAGCCTCTAAGCTCCACACTTATCCCCTTTTTCCCACCTTCTATCCCCTAATCCCTTTCCCACTATGTTGAATCTTAGTCCCGCATCACTCATTCATCGTGTCGACCTGCACGCAGTGGTGTTTATATTTTTATTAATGTTCTGCATGGATACATGTACAAAATCAGGCTCTTGGCCTTCAACACTTAGGCTCTCTGGCCTACCAATCATATAAGCCCACTAGCTTATATAAACGCATCTCACCAGCCTATAAAACATATTTACAATTCATTTCATAAACAAGATTTACAATAGGGCTCGGCCTTGGGGACATTACACTTTACTTACATGCATAGTGTTCACATTTAGTATTTTTCATGTCATAAAATATAATCTATGCACAAAATTACATCATATATGATACAATCATTCAACATAAACCAGGAAACAATATAAAAATCATAACACACAGATTTATGTGGTTCACCCAACTTGGGATACATCCACAATGACCGAATTCTCGTAGTATTCATTCATAGTTTCTTACAACTATGCATTGTGATACAAAATATGCAACAATAATATCATCCCAACACTTCCTAGCCATTATATTATAGTGTGAGTTCACTCCTTACCCACACTACATATTTCTTCCCTTGCTTGACTCTCTTAACCAAAAAGTAATTGCAACTTACATACGATACCACATTCTCACTCTCGCATCCCTCTCTATCTATCTCCTTTCTTACATATTATTGGCACGGGGTCATACCCAGGGTTCAACGCTTAACAATGCACCAACAAAACCCAACTATTGGCCCTTTTGAACACACCTACGAAGCAGGAGAAGTCTCACCAGAGGTAGAATCTGGGGGGGTTATAGGACGCAGGTGTCTGTAACCAGGCTGGGACACATATCTATGATAAAATCACTTCACAGAATGTTCTATTAACATTTAGAAGGTGACATGCATTAGTTTATTATCCCTATTAACATCACATAACATAATCAAAGATAGATTGGCGCAGTAGCAACGAATGATTATATACCCTAAGCACTTAGCATGATAAGTTAGATCTAGCGTTTATTTACCCTTAACACAAGTAAAGCACTTAAGCAACCAAAGATCTATCTATTATACATCATAATCAAAGCGCTAAGAAAATTCATAACATAAATAACACAACACAAAGCAAACTAGAGACACCAAATATACGTGTTTCACCCTAGTGTAGGGCTACATTCACCAACTGCTTTGCCTATTTATTATTCGTCTGAATCTTACATTCATTCACTCATGTGCACTAAGCCACAAAGTCGAGCTTTGCACCAGACAGGAGATCTGCGCACTAAGCGCTAGATCCTCCTTCCAAAACCTTCCAAAACTAGGTCAATCCACAGAGCCAACTCTCTGTCAAGAAAAAATCATTAACACACATACATTCCTTTTGCACAAAGCAACTCTGTTCACACAGAACTACATTCACTTCGCTTGCTAGATATCTAGCTATCTCGCTACTTCTACAATACATTCTTCTTTATGTATATTTTACAACCCCTTACAATAAGGCCTAAACATGGGAAGATCCCATGGGCCGACATTGTTACACATTATTTTCGTCATCCCTATGGCCATTAATGATGTAAACCTATATGTTGCCTTCAGGGGGTTCAGTGGCCTGAGCTCCTGAAGAGAGAAGGGAGAAGAACTTTTCCTGAGAAAAGAAGTTACGTTTTCCTTTGTAAAAATCCTATAAAAAAGGAAGTTCGTAAGCTGCATTATAGCTAGGGTGCGAGAATGCCTGATTCTTGTAGGCTGCGTCATAGCTAGGTCGCGAGGAGTTCACAATCTGCACTATAGGCAGGGTGCGAGAATGCTTACACGTGGGAAACACGAGCGTTTTCTCGAATCTTCTAGAAGGAGAAACTTCCATGGTGAGGTGGCATCTGAATGGTTTGGATCTTACTCGCTTTCATGATTTAGTGGGATCATCCTAACCTCCTCACCTTATCCTCTTCATCTTATAAAAAGAGAGGAGCTCTCATGGAGAAGGGCTAAGTTGGATTTGGCTTGGAATTATTAGCTTGGTTGGAGTGTCTTTGAGTTTTGCCTTTGTTAAGATAGATTGTGAATATTATCATATCTGTGCTCTCAGAATTCTTGGAATGGAAGTGTGTGGGGAATGAAGGATAGTTGGAAGGGACCTTACGACATCAAGGCCATGGTTGTAATCTCTCTTTCACATTTAATATGATATAGTAATATGATTCTTTCCTATAAATCTTGTTGTGTTTTATTGTAAGATTCCTTGATCACATACATAGGTTTATATTGAGTTTATGCTATTACTATCACTTTGGTTGGTTGTGTTATTTTGTAGGTTCATCATTGTATGAACATTGGAACGAAGCTAGGATGGCGATAGAGAGAGGAAGCGACGTTTAAACGGTATGTCACCTATCCCTCTTTAGTTAGTAAATTCAATATTTAAAACTTAAGGAAAGCATCATGTTCTGGTGTGTTTTGTTCTAGATCTAGGTGGATCTAGGGAGATCTGTTAGTGTCTGCACCTATTGATTTATACGATAACAAAATTGGTGACTCCAATGGGGAACGGATTGTTTCCTAGTTAGTCTAGTTTCCCTTTCTTTGATTTCTTGATTTATGGTCTCTGAGTCTGTGGGAAATCCATCCAAACTCTATGGATCTGAAAGTTCACTCAAAATTTTTGTCCTTTTTCCAAATTTTTCTTGATTACAAACCTTCTTGCACTGTACCTCTCTGTGGCCTATTAGAATCATTGATGTTCACACCCTATTGTTCAATTCAGTGAGACCTTCTCGCACCCTGCCTGTATCTAGACTGCGAGAACCCCTAATTCTCGCACTGTACCCCACTACCAGGCTGTGAACTCATTTGTAAAAGTTTTGGATTAGGTCTTTTTGTCTTTTTGATGCCCATTTTTGCTTTGACCAGTTGGATTGAACTTTTGGAGCCTATATTAATCTATTTACAGTCTGCTTGCTTGATATTCTTTGAGTTGCTTTTAGACATCTTTGCTTTGTTTGGTTTTGAAGGATTAGTCTCTTGCTTTGAGTGTCTTTCAATTACAAATCATGTGTTTTCTTTATAATTGTTTAGGGAAAGATCAGATTTCTTCTTAATAGTTCGCTTTAAAAGAAAACTTTTAGTTTGGGTTTCTTTGTTTTAACAAAGTTCATTATTTCTTTTAGTGAATTTTTTGAAACAAAAAGATTTAATTTCTTGCTTTATATTAGATTGGGGGCATCCTTGCATTTGAAGTAGCAAAATTGCATGATTCTTGGCATTTTTTTGGTCTTAAATTCCAAGGGGGGGGCATGAATCGTGCATTGGTGTACAATACCTTTTTCTCATTTCTTGAGAATCTTGATATTGATGAGTTTAAGATTTTGGGACATTGTGCATATAGGAATGATAAATGTTTTCTCCTTCTCGTAGCATAGCTTTCATCGAAATGAAAAGATTGCATCTTCATCTCTTTGCATAACTTTCGAGTCAGTCAAAACACCATATTGTCCACGCCAGTTTCCTTTTGAGTAACAACAGCCATAACATAAAGCACTTATAAAAATTGATTAGACATTTTTATCTTTTCTGGTAGCAAACCTACATTATATTAGTCGTAGGGCTTTGGAATAGGTGTGAAAGATAACTTTCCAAAGATGCAAACAAACATAGTATCTTGTGATAGGGAGAGTTAAATCCACTTACTACATTTTGTCCTGGGAAGCCCTTATAACACAAGGGTCAATGACGAGGTCACATTGAGACTAGAAGAGTTACTCACCCTGCTTTGTTGGTCTTGGTGTGGAGATTATGTGTATTATGGGGGTCGCTTGAAAAGTATACCCACAATGATGAGTGGAAGCCTTTCAAGTTGATTTCGGGCTAGATACCCTGCCCTCGCACGTGGATCGGACTATCGACTATTTCCCCAGGCATCGTTGTAGTGATTGGTAACCTTAGTGGCCTATATCTTTAGGGTCTTTACACAAGGTGACTGTGGAGGGGCAAGTCTTCACGGTACCTAGAATCGACGTTGGCCAAACTCACTCGGGCTCCTTGGAGGGTATACCCACGATTATGTGTCGAAGCTTGAACCAGGGTGTAAGTCTGTTAAGTAGGTCATCAACGTAACTTTTCCACCCACTCTATCTCATCCCCTTCTTACTTTGTTCCTGCGATGTTGGATTTCATCACCAACTAGTGCGTTCATTGTGAGAAGGTTTTGTTTTCTTGCTTGCTTACTAGATTTTTAGCGTGTGTTGTTTGTTTTCCCTAGAGGACTCTAGATTGGATATTTATTTAATGGCTTCAATTCTTGGAATGACCAATAAAGGAACCCCTGCTTCAGGGGAACCTTTTCTTTTTTCTTCTTATGGAAACATTGGTCCTCCTCACATCGCTTCTTTGAGCTTTCCAGGTCTCACTATTGGATTATCGGTATGGTTGTTTTCCACTCAGGTAATCCTGAATGTAGTTAGTGCTTCAGTCACGAGCACTTCCCCCCAAGAGCATCAAACTCATGTTGATCCTTCACCTTCTTCACCAGTAAGGTCTTCTTCGCCTTCTTCTCTTGCAAGGTCACCTTCCGTTTCATCTTCTTCGTCAAGTGAAAGTTTTGAAGCTAGTAACCCGGTGAATAAGAAGAAGAATAAAAGAAAGATTAAGAAGAAGAAAGATAAGCGAGGGTCAAAACCTCCAACCAATGTCAAACATGTTGGAAAACAACCAGTTACTATTAATCATGCTGGGAGTGTTGATGATGTCAATATCACCCAAACAACTCGTAAGCCCAAGTACCCTTGCAGGCATTGTAAGGGTAGCCATCTTCTTAAGGATTGCCCTGGTCTATCCAAGGTTATAGAAGTATGGTCTACACACCCTGACCAACCCATGTCGTCAGCCTCTAAACAACATGTTGATGACCTCCCGTCAACTAGTCACGATACCGTTGGGAAGAAGAAAAGTAGAGTCAAGTTCCCGTGTATGTTATGCAAAGGGAGTCATCTAACTCACCTTTTCCCTCGTATGGACAAAGCCTCAAAATTCCTGGAAGACCTGACTATTTCACAACCTCAACTTCCAGCTGCTTATCGCAAGCTTTCTCTCAACCCACCTGTAGTTGATGGAATGATCAATCTGGTTCCCCCGTCGATCAATCCGATTGATCATGTCGTCAATCTATTCACGTCTTTAATTTCACTAGTTGACAAAGTGGTTGATCCGATACCATCCTTGGTCAATCTCGCTCTCCCCTCAGAGAGTGAAACTAAATTGGTCGATCCCATCCCATCCTCGGTTGATCCCACTCTCCCGTTAGAGAGTGTCACCCAAGTGATCGATCTGTTTCCATCTGTCAACCCCATTATCCCCTTGGAGAATGCAACCCACGTGGTCGATCTGATATCATCATCGGTCGATCCTACTCTCTCGCTAGAGAGTAAACTCGATATTTCCCATGTTTTTCTCGTTGATACAGACTCTAGCGTGTCGGGGGGTATTCCTCCTTCTCCCGTGAAACCCCCTCCAAGTAATGAGGCCATCATTTTTAATTGGGGTGTGCTAACTGGACCTCGTCTTCCCTCTCACATTCCTTTCCATATTATAGTGCAAGTTTGGTCGAGACGTTCCTCATACATTGATAGATGAAGGTGCATCCATTAGTATTTTGTCCTCTTTTTCTTGGAAAGCTTTGGGTTGTCCTCCACTTGCGTCGGTTACACAAAATCTGTTAGCTTTTAACAGAAGAACTAGTCAACCTTTAGGGACCCTTCCTCAGTTTCCTATAGCTTTGGGAGGGAAAAATGTCTTTATTGACGTCATGGTAGTCCAAGACCCCTTGGATTTTTCTTTACTCCTTGGGAGAGATTATTTCTATGCCATGAAATCTATTGTGTCTACTCTTTTTCGTGTGATATCTTTCCCTCACGATGGACGGGTTGTGACTATTGATCAACTTTCATTCATTGACCCCACCTAGATTGCCTCCCTAAACAATTCTTATATGCAGATGGTATTTCCCCTACCATACGTCAATTATGTGGCATTGTTGCCCATGGCTTCAACTTTTGATGACTTAGATCTAGTAGTTGGCATAGTGATCTCTTCGATAGGGTTGATAGAGCCTGATCTCTTTACTCATGTCGTGATCCTCGACATGGTGTCCTTCCAGAGTGTGTTTCTTCCTTCCAGTGAAGACCTCTTGGAATCCATGACCGAGTTTTTTCCCTTGATATGGTATCCTTCCGGAGCATTGTCCTCTTGGAATCCATGATCAAGAAGACTTTGAGGATAGTTTTTGCGTCTCTGAGGCAACCTCATTAAAAAATGAAACAGAGGTCTTTGAGCATAGTTTTCTAATTTCAAGCTCGTTAAAAAATGAAACCACTTACGAGGATAGTTTTTTCGTCTCGGTGGAAACCTTGTTAAAAAATTAAATAGAGGTTACGAGCATAGTTCTTCTCATGTGTCAAGCTCATTAAAAAATGAAACAACTTCCCCCTCTCTATTTGGGTCAAGTCCTACGTCTAGTATTTGAAGCTTCATTTCATTCATCTTTGCAGTTGGATGAAACGAAGCTTTGGGGACATTTCTTACAGCCTCTGGACTTCATGTTGAAGTTAGAGCCACTAGCTTCTTAAGCTAGGGGCTAAGTACCAATTGTGCGAATTCGTGGATAATGCGTTTGGAAGTTCAAGCATAATTTTTACTTTGGTTCAAGCTTGTGTAAAAATGACACCAACTACCTCAAGCATAGTTTCCTCTAGTTCAAACTTGTGTAAAAATGAAACCAGGTCCAAGCATAGTTTTGTTTAGTTTTTAAGCTTGTGTAAAAATTAAAATCTATCCCAAGCATAGTTTTGTTTTGTTTTAAAGCTTGCGTAAAAATGAAAACAATCCCAAGCTTAGTCTTTTTTCTTTCTCATGCTCGTAAATACATGAGAATAAGTTACCGAGCTTAGTCTTTGTTCTTTATCGTGCTCATAAATCAATGAGAATGTAACCGAGTATACTTTTATCACTTTTTCAGACTCGTAAAGGTTATACAAAAAAGGAACCCCCTGGAGTTCCCTTTAAGCTCTTTTTAGACTCTCTAAACATGAAAAGATTGTCGAGCGATCTTGTTCTTTTCATGCTCGTTAAAGTATTTGAAGAAAACATCTGTTGAGCGATAGTTTATCTCTTTTTCGGTCCCATTAGACTACTTTACGAAAAAGGAACTAAGAGAGTTCTCTTTAAGTTTTTTTTAGACTCTAAACATGAAAAACCCATGAGTTTTCTTTCTTTGGACTCATAAAACAAACATTGAAAGGCCCATATGGGACCAAACCACTCCTTCCTAGGGTTCGTTAAACATACTCCAAGGGACTTGTCCGAAGGATGAGCTTACATTACAAGCATATGTTATCCTCCTCAAGCTTGCGTAAAAATAAAGAGTTACTCGCCAGAAATGGTGGGGGGGAAATTGGGAAAGAAATGTATCTAAACCTGAATTCTGTGGAAGAGTCACTTTTGAACATGACACCCTTTCATTCACCTTGTGTCTAGGTTGGAAAATCCGCTCATCTCTTGGTCATACTCCTTTATAAGATTACAAATTGGTTTGTGATCTCTGTTATTGAGTTAGTATTTTCTAAGACAATTGTCGTGTCGTCAATATGTTCAAAAAGATGTCCAACCTGAAAAGCCTTCTATTGCGTCAGCCATTTCTGCAGTCTTTAAGCCTTCTATTATGTTGGTCATCCCTGAGTCAATCCTGAATCACTTGTTACTCTAACCTACATAAAATCTTGTTACTTGTTTCGTGTCATTGATGTGGGATACATTAAGGCCCTCCTGTGACGAGTCTTTTCCTGTCAACTTCAATTCATTATCCAGGAATTAGACTTAGAAACTAATTGGTACCTTGGAACTTGCATGCCTCAATGGAAGGTTTCCTCTCTTTCGACAGTGGGTTTTCATTATTGACCTCTGATCGAGAGATTTCGCCGAGTGTTCGACTTCAACTCATTAATTCACATTTGTTGGATTGTACTAGAGTACCTTGGGAGTCATTGGAATTAATGGTGATTTCCCTCGCACTTGTTAATGGTTCTCATCATTGACCAGTAATCAAGTGGTTTTTACCATGTTCGACTTCAGCACATGTATTCACATGGTTAGATTCGTACTATAGAGTGGTGGAGATGAAGACCCTAGATATTTTCTGACATATCCAGGTTGCATTGGAGTATATTCAGTGTATTTTTGCATAGATCCACATTGTATGTCTGGTGGCTATGTTCAAATTTGAGTCTTCAACACATAGATCCACAGTGTATTTTTGGTGGCTATGTTCAGATTTGAGTCATATCGGCATGGATCCACAGTGTATGTTTGGTGGCCATGACCTGTCTTACTTAACATGGATCTTCACATGTCAGAATTTATGCTCTGATTCATTTGTATTCTAAGTATGGGAATGCCTACCTCAGTGATGATATATTATTGTACTGTTTTTCCTTTTTTGTTGGCAGGTTTCCGACCGATTGTTCCTTTTTCCTTACACACACTCGACAAAGTATTTCAGCTATCACTTTGTTCTAACTTCATACTTTGGGGGGCCCTCTGTTACACATTATTTTCATCATCCATATGACTTTTCATGATGTAAACCTATATGTTTCCTTCAGAGGGGTCAGTGGCCTGAGTTCCTGAAGAGAGAAGGGAGAAGAACTTTTCCTGAGAAAAGAAGTTGCATTTTCCTTTGTAAAAATCCTATAAAAAAGGAAGTTCGCAAGATGCATTATAGATAGGGTACGAGAATGCATGATTCTCATAGGCTGCATCATAGCTAGGTCGTGAGGATTTCACAGTCTTCTCTATAGGCAGGGTGCAAGAATGCTTACACGTGGGAAAAACAAGTGTTTTCTAGAATCTTCTAGAAGGAGAAACTTCCATGGTGAGGTGGCATCTGAATGGTTTGGATCTTACTCGCTTTCATGATTTAGTGGGATCATCCTAACCTCCTCACCTTATCCTCTTCATCTTATAAAAGGAGAGGATCTCTCATGGAG
>ML790426.1:765005-778796 GCA_009831015.1 Picea engelmannii
GCACATTTGTGAATAAATTGTATTTAAATTAGTAATTAGGTATTTGATTTGAGTTATTAGTCTTTTGTATATATAATAGTTAGAGTAGTTTGTAGTTAGTTTTAGTTTATTGAATAGTTTATAGTTAGATTAGTATAATTAGTATAGTTTATCTCATCAGTTGTTTTTAATTTAGTTTCTTTTAGTTTGTTTATTATAGTTAGTTTTTCTTATTTAGTTTAGTTAGATCACTTAGCTCAGATCAACATTCCTCTTTGGCTTCCTTAGGAGACCTCAGAGCGGCCAACGGAGCCGTTAAACCCGTCAGGGTGGTCCATACCAAACGGCTTGGGTTATTAGACAACCCCGGACCGGTTCCACTCTCTTAATTGACGGACGGTCGTTTTCGCCCGTCAACTGGTTGTTGGGCCCACAATGCCACCTCATTTGTACCCGTTTATATAGAATCACATGGATAGTTCAATGTTCTCATCAACGCCTGACCCAAACATGTGTATCATCCAAGGCACGTTAGCATGGCATACTCCTCCTGTCTGTTTGAACCGGGCTTTGGAACTGAACTTATCCTCAGGAGGATAGATGGGGTGATTCAGGTGAGAACGAATGAAAATATAATGTTCTATTCACTTGACGAGAGTATTTGGAGGAGTTTCGAATATTACGGGAGATCGAGCCAACCAATCCAGGAGTTATAAGAGTCAATTTAGTGGTCCCATCCTCCTGCACAGTATGTGTGAGGTTGGGAGCATACGTATAGCTGAAATACATCAATGTTTCTTTTATTCAGAGTGACATTGTAATGAAGAGTGCTGAGAGGAACTGCAAGAGCGATCTGTTGGACAGAAAGGGGAAACCATGTTGCCTTCCTCAAAAGCATCTGGGGTAGATATAGGGTTGTTGAACCAATCTATATTCCCTGATGGAGTAAAATCCTTGGTTTTGATTATGCATATGGAGGCTTGTATAGGAAGTTCAAAGGTGTCCTATGAGAGAAAAAGAACTTGGTGATGGAGCACATTCCATGGGCAATCGGGGGTAGTGAGTTCTTCCAGGATATCTTCGTCATAATGAAAAATGCGAGAATACAGGGGATTCATGGAGGTGACAGGGTGACTATCATAGTGTCATTGTCCTCGAGTGGTGAAGGTGTAGAGGATATATCACAACCATGTTGTGATGGCTATCTTGACATAAACCAAATGTCCAGACACTATGGGGGGTAAACTGTCGTAGGGGGTAATATTTCCTATGGGAAATGAACCAAAGAATTGGGAGGATTTGGGGGAATATCCTCAAACAGTCTATCCATGAACCATGGAGGGTTGGGAAGTGACTCGGGTTCAGGGGAAGAGATATGGATAGTATCTGGAGAAGAGATAGGGGGAGTAACTTGCATCATATGAGGTAAGGTGGTCGAATTATTTTGAATATGGGTTAATTGACAATGCATGTATTCAATGATCACAAGACACTGGTATGTGAAGTGAGCAAGTGAGTCACAGAGAGAACGAGGGAACCTCATCTATTCAGGGACTGAGGTAGAGACATAATATATGTCGGTGATGTGGGTACCCGAAAGTGGTGGTGGAGAGGGTTCTTGCTGAAAGTTTTGTCATATTGTCGTTAGTGTCTAGAGAAATTGAGGTAGAGTTGGGAAATGATGAGTGTAGTGACCATATTCTAAACAGATGGCACAAGCAAATTTGGTTCGCAACCCTTTACTTCCTGTAGTGGGGGACATTGTTGTAGTACTAGATGTGCTTGGTGAAGCGGCGAGCAATGTGGTTGCTCGAGGAATTTGGATCAGATTGCATAACTTGAGAAGAGAAGGACATATATGAGTGGGGTGTCCCTTTCTTTCATAGAGTGCGCAAGGAGGTTGAACTCGGGGAGGAAGTGGACTGTGAGCTCTTTCTTCTTTTGTCTACCCCTAGTTGTGGCAGTGGTGTTGGAAATTGGGGGTGAGGGTGGTGTGGCCAGAGTTAGTACTAGAATCTGCATCAGGATTCCCTCTGACTGAGGAGGGAGAGATGGTTGAGGAACCATCGCGGGTGGGTGTAGATACCATACAGAGATAGCGAGTACCATGTTGGGAAGGGTAAGTGTTGTGGCTACCTGAAAGGCTTGTACTCCCGGTGGGGGGGTAGAAGAAGGGGATTTGAGTTGATGGCTTGGGGGATTGTCTCCCAAACCAGGATTTTACCTGGGGGAGAGGGAAATTAGGGATAAGTGGTAGGGTTCTCATGGAAACCCCGAGGTAATATTTCTTCAACTGGTGGGACGTCGAGGTGAGGAGAGGCCTCAGTTGGAGGGATGGTGTCTCCAATGTCAGTTCCATTAGAAGATACGAAACACACTTGTGTTGAAGGGTGTATAAGAGGTGGTGCTCCCTGGTATGCCCCCAGCAAGGATGGGTCTTTGAAAAATACAAGGCTCGTGTCAATCAGTGAATAAGCATCAGAACTAGTGCGAACAAGAGGTAATATTTTATCGATGTTGGCGAAATGGTTAGGCTCATAATGTGCAATTTGGTCTGTGGTGACGATTTTCTTGTTGTGGGGTAACATCATCATTTGAAACATAGAAGAGCCACTTCCTTCATAGCGTACATGTAGCTACGTCCAAAAAATATATTGTAATCGAGCGGGGCGTCGATAACCTCAATGTCGATGAGGATGGTTTTGCCCCCGAGTTCGACGGGGACATTTTGAAATAGCCATTCAGGGGATGATGGTCGACCATCATATGCTCTTAAAGTGATAGTGGAAGGTACTAGCTCAGGGGAGCCTATTTTCTGCCATACAGTTTTGGACATGATGCATGTGGATTCACCTTCATCAATGATACACCGATGAACCTTAATGTTTTGAATCTTGACTGGTATCTAGAAAGCTACCAGAGCGGGGAGACAAGGTTCTCCACTATCTAGATCAAATGTTATGAGTCTAGTATTAGTTGGGTCAACTGTCGCCAAGGTGGAAAGTAAGGATTTATGTTGAGTTGGATAGGTTTGGAGAACCTCCAATACAGACATGGTTGCAGGATATTGCACCAAGTCATCGACCAGACTGTAATTGTGTGCTTCCCTAGCCTGAGGGTTGTTGACATTCCATCGTAATGGAATGTGAGGGATACAAATGGTAGGTTCAGTATTAGGGCGTGGAATCATCAAAGTTTGTCTAACTGTAGCTGGAGCTGCTTCCGAAGTGGTGGGAGTAGATTCAGAGGGAACGTTGTATTGACGACCACGTGTTTGCAAAAGAATTTATTCTTCGCTAGTGAGGAGGATATTGCTATCCGTCGGATTTCCAGGGTGGATGGGCCTTGGGTTTTGATACTATCCCATTTGTGGTGGGGTAGGATATACCTGCTTTTGGGTATTCATCACACCTTGGTGTGGAATAGGATTTTGCAACACGGTCAGGGGTGGTTGTTGCAAATATTGTTGTGGGGCCTACTGAGGGGCAGGCGGCGCTGGAGGACGTGGCACGTTCATGGATTCTTTCATCCATTTAAAGTTGTCAATTTGGGGGCAATGGTGGGTATAATTTCCATTCTCACCGCAAAGAGTGCAAGGGAAGTTCATCTGGAGATTGTTTTTGTTGTTGTTCCTCCCTTGGCATTTGTTGTTATTGTCCCCTTGGGGGTTCTGGTTACCCTGATTCCAGTTACCTTGATTCTGGTTGGCCCCAGTGGGTTGGTTTTGTTGGGGGTTATTTCCCCCTAGTCCCAGGTTATTATTGTTTCAGTTTTTCCCTTTCTTCTTGGCATTATTTGACTGATTGGTCGGATTTTCCATATTCAACTGTTCAAAAGTATGAAGTTGTTGAATGGGAGAGGGTTGAAAAATGTTAAAGCCGGCATGTCATTGTCCATGTGGAGGAGCAACCAGCTGTGGAGGACTAGGACAAAGAAAATACAGATTGGTTTGTGGAAACGATCCGTAGGGATCATAGGAAGGTGAAGTTCTTTTAGTAGTTCCCAGGTTATATGTGTTATCATTGAAATTTCATCCGCAAATGGTTACATGAATCCAACAACTTCAAACAGTTATGAGGTCACCCATGGCTGAAAATTACCACAAAATCATTTCCAAAAGGTCCAAAACTATACAACCAGTGATAAAATTAAGGTGTGTTATGACTACACAGGGCGTGCGCGCGCATGCGCGATCCAGAAATGCACGAAAAGTGCACATGCGCACGATGCGCGATTATGGTCGCTAAAAGCCGCACACATCTGAGAACGGTGCATTTATGAGATTGGTCGGCCTCCCACCCACTTCTGGTTCAGCTTCCAAGTTGATTTGACACCCAAATCTCAGTTGAATCTGACTGGGTGGTTGGACAAAGACCTAAAAATGCCCTAAATAGCCTCTTTTCACACTATAAGCTAGTTGCACAATACCTCAAAGTGGTGTTATAAAACAAAGCCATGGGTGCAATTCATTTTCAAGGAATTCATTTTCAAGTTTATGCTATTTCTATTCTCTTGGAGAACCCTCTTTTCTCATCAAGAGTATACTAGCATCATTACATTGGGCAATCCATCTCACCTCTTGAGTGGATTAGCTTGGGATTCTTTCACCATTTCTTTCAAAGTTGTAAGAAGAGATTAGTTGTGGGGGTCCAAGAGCCCTCCCTTGGAGGAAGAAGGGACCCAAAGTCCTCTTCCTTCTTGGTGTTTTCTTTCACTAATATAATGCTTGCCATTGGTGACATGAGTCTTATTGTTTTTTTGTTCTTATGTCCTTATGTTCAATAGTTTAGTTGTTCTTTTATTTCTTAGTTTAATTCCTAGTTTGTTATTTTATGTTTCTTTCTATAACCCTTTCCTTTACAGTTGTCTTGCTTAGTTAACCCAACTAAGCCTGTAAGCACCTCTGTTTTGATCATTTAGGTGAGGAAAGAGGCACAACAGATTGGCAACTCCACTAGGGAAAGGTATCAATTTCCTACCCCATTTGGGTTTTTCTAGCTCTTCTTTTGGTTTATTTAACCTGCAAGCACCTTAACCGGCCCAAGTTGACCTACAAAACTTCCAATTCAAAGCTGAATTGAGATAATTCCACCCAGAATTTTCTTCACGACCGTGTGTCATTTGTGCGCGAGTTTACTGGCCCACAGTCGCGCATCGTGCGCACGTGCGCCAAAATTACTGTGTTATTCTGCGCACCTGCACCCAAAAGCATGTTTCGGTCTATGTACATGCGCTCAGTGTGCCTCTGTCTACTCTGAGACCCGCACACCTGTGCAGAAAAATACACATTGTAAGTTTTTTTGTGATTTGGGGAAGGCCCCTAGCCTTCTTAAAAATGATTTCATGCATGTTGTAATCTGCACCACACTTAGTTCCCTCTTCATATAAAGGGATTAGTCAAAACACATAGGCACTTAGGGGTTTTCAAATCGTTATTTCCTCTTTTTCTTTCATTTTTCCACATGGATGGCTTTCTTTGACTAAAAGTATAAGTTGGAATCATTTGTATTCACATAAAATTTGCATCGGGACCAGAAGTTGGATAAAAATCATTTAGTATGCTCTTCTCTCATGCTTCAAAGTGACCTTGAGAATCATAAAAAGGTTGTAGGACAATTTCATCTCCCTTAAAAAGACTAAAACCTTTAGGAGAGGACAACAACCCCCTCAGGACTCCTCTTAGTTTATTTTTCAAGCACATCTCAAGATTGTAACAGGCCCATACATGCCCACATTCTACAAAGATAGGATAGTGTTGAAATTTACTTTCTTATATAAAATCACTAGGGAAGTTTAAAGGTTTTGTAATGGGCCCATACATGCCCACATTATCACAATCTAGGATAGTTGAAAAGCCTTCTTAGATTAAATCACAATAGGGAGTTAAAGGAATAGTAAAGGACCCACATGTCCACATGATAGTTTCCTAGGGACTTTTGAATTACGCAAGGTTGTACCAAATACATTTAGTTAATTAGGTAAATCAACACTTGTAAGGACTGTTATCGCACAGTTTGTAGCTAGGTCATATGGCTAGAAGATAGAGGCCAAATTGGCGTAACAGGAACCTACCCCACCCAATGTCACCACAATGGGGAGGTTCTTTCTATTTAGGGAGGTTAGCCCAGAGGAGACGTCCCCGATAACCTAGGGTTTTGAAGAGGCCAAGGTATAAAGGTCAAAGTAAAAGTCCCTCCTCACAGGCTACCACCAAGATCAGATAGTCTGGCTAATCAGCCAATAATGAAGTGTAGCCCCAAATGAGAACACCTGCTTGGAACAAAGAAACAACAAAACAAAATATGTAGGCTATGATTCAATGGGTTAGTACTTCATATAACTATATGATATCAATATATTGGCAATTATACAATAGGTATTGACAAAATCAGTGTTTATCAATAATAGCAATGGAACAATATCAATTCATCAATAAATATCGAGATGATGTAGCAAACAATGTATCCAATCAATCCCTTACTCAATAAATGCTTTAAATCACCATCTAATTGCTTGTCAATAGAAAATGTTGCCTCAATATGGAATAACCAAGTGTGATGTCAGCCTAATTAGGGTTAGTAATTAGCTAGGTTTTCAAATTATAAAAGTTTTTAAGAGTTGTTTGAGCACTATCACTTCAACGTTGGGGACCTGAGATCAGTGCCTAAGGGTAGATGGAGTCAATTTAAGAGAGGGCACAAAGGTTGAAGGGAATAGGCTAAGGACTAGAGGGAAGGGTTCTAAAGTGATACAATGGCAGGGCCCCAGAATCAAAACCCTAGGGGAAAGAGGCTCACTCTGGTGTTGCTTAAGCAAGGCCCTGTTCTCGTTCCTCCTTCCTTAGGTCAAACTTGGCAAAACGGATAGCATGAAAGACAAGTCAAGACAAGAGAGTGAGGTGAGGGAGATTGTTGCAAAGGCAAGGCCCTATCACCAAACCCTAGAAGCAGGATGGCCCTACGTGTAGTTAACCTAGGCCTAGGACATCTCCTCCTTCTTAACTATCAAAAGGCATAGCTAGCACAAGGGAAGAAGAAATAAGAGTGTAGAAATGGCTAGGCTCTTCCTTCCTTCTTCAATGGTTGAATATTTCTCTTTTAGGGGACATGAAACAATGACCTACTTGTGTGCTTGTCACCTAGGGTTTTAAATCATCAAAGTTCATAAATAAATGCAAGAATATAAGCCTACAACCATTCAATTAAGAAATTTTGCAGAAAAAACACTTACATGTCATGAAGAAATAGCATTGCAAACCCTAGTTGTAAACCTTCCTTCAAGAGAAATACCAAAAATGCCAAGAAAATCCTTCCTTCAACAGGTGTGCCTCACTTAAAAGATGAAATACCCCAACAAGGGTGCAACAATCAGATCTCACAAGAGAGTGAATTGTGTCTTATGTCAAAGTGAGGTAAAAACGCCTTAATATATACAGTATCATGACCTTTAATTAAATTTAGGTCATTAAAAATAGTCGACAAGGATACAAACCAAAATTATATTGTTTTTACATTAAATGTTAAATTAAAACCCTAATTGAGCATAAGCAAGACGTCAAGCCCTACTGAGGGAGACGTTAGCCCTTTTTTAGGGCAAATGCAGCACAAAATGACAAAACGTTGGCCCTCTTTGGGCCTCCCAATCATGCCACACATGCCAACTGCCCTGTCCAACTATCACACGCTCAACGTGACGTCAATGGCTCCTAGGTGACATCTTGGGCCAACCAAGGGAAACGTTCCACTGGAAGTGGGTCAACCCCCCTAGGTCGGGATCATCCAAAGTGCCCCTGATGGAACGTCCTCTTCTTCTCAGGTGAAAAATCTCAGTCAAACATTGGTCTGTCTCTGCCCCTGATGGAGTCCTAGAAACCATCTGATGGGCTCTTCATTCCCATGGAGGTCTGAACTAATCATCTCCCCATGTGTACCGGTCCATGTGGTACCTGTTCGTCGGGCATGGTCCTGCACATCAAAAACTACGCCCTCCACGGGCTCATTAGTCATAGGGATCATAGCAATTTCAATCACATTTCATCATCAATTTTGTCAAACATATGCATAAAATCCATGATATATCATTCAATAGCTCAAAGACTCTACAAAAACCTACAATACAAGGTTGAGAAAAAAGGACAAGATACCCTATTGGGCTAGCATCCATAAGGAAAGGAAATTTTCCAATGGGTTTCATCCAAGCCATGTAAATGAGGTGAAGTGGTTCAAGGGATGTCCAGACATACAGGTAGAGTGAGAGCCAGGGATGCATGATATTACCTGTGGGTTCCTTTGTAGAAGGCGAGTTGTACCCGTCATGGATGCAAATTTTTCCAAGCCCCTTTTACCTTTATTCTTTTCTTTATTTTCTTTTTCTTCTTCTTTTTATTTTTATTCAAGAGCTAACCAGAGGACACTGCCTTAGCGTGGTGACCAGAGCTGAAAATGTTACCCACAAGTACTTTCACAGCGATGATAAGGCTGGCTCGTAATGAGACCCCCTTTCCCTTGGCCATGCAACCAAAGGTCACTGCCCTGGCGTGGTAACCAGATGGTGGCAATGTCATACTGTTAGGTACCCATGAACATAATAGGCTAGCTCATGATGAGACCCCCTATCGTCTTGATTAGGTCTTGTTTGTAATTTTTTTGGGTCCCTCTTGTTTCTTGCTGAGAGGATTTTTATTGCCTTCTTGGGGATCCATGGGTGAATCATCTCGAGGTTTCATTTTTAGGATTTTATCTTTTACCAGTTGCTTTTACCTTCTAGGCATTTAGCCCCTTCTTCCCATGAGATAAGGTGCAACCCCACAAACAGATCATCCTAATTCCCGGACAAGGGGAATGGGACAGATGAGCGGGAGACAAGATGGAAAAGTGATGGTATGATGGGAGCAGACGATCGCTCTTTAGAAACCCCCCAGTAGCAAACCAAAACCTATGGGTACAGACTTGCTAGGGCACCTGATGGACAATTGAGAGGGGGGGTGAATCAGTTTTCCCTGTGCTTAAACAATTATGCTTCTTTTAAAATATTTACAAGGCACTCAATGATGATCACAATAATGCAAGGAAATAAACAATGGCACATTCAGCAGCAGTCACATATATGAGAATAACAGAGAGATATTTCTCGAGAAAACCCATACAGGGTAAAAACCTCTTTTTCTTTCTATGATAAGTAATAGTTACATTCTTTACAATATCATACATATGAGCACCAACTCATAATGAGGCTACAACCTCAGTTTTGCAAGCTTCTACTTGCTGAGAGCACCAACTCTCTATTTTCTCTAGCACCCACTAGAAGGAAGCACCAACTCCCTAGTTTCTCTATCACCAACTAGAAGGAAGCACCAACTCCCTGGTTTATCTAGCACCAACTAGAAGGAAGCACCAACTCCCTATGTTCAAGAACCCACTTGAACTTCTGAGGACAACAGTCCTCCCTAGCACCTCCCTACCACCCTGTTTTATAAATCTTTGCTACAGAAACTCATTATAGTGATATAATGTTCAACAACAGCTTACAAGACTCATCACTATTTTTCTACATTTCGTTGCTCTGTCTGCCTCACTACCTTCCTACACACATGACTTGCGTTGTATGTTCTTCTGCTTTTTATGATCTATGTGCCATATCCATTCACTGCATAGTTCCTCTTCTGTTTAATTCAGCTATTTCACTCTCCTCCTTCTTCACACATGAATCACCTTTAACAACAGCAACCACAACAACTCCAATAGAAACAACAGCCATCTCTTCTCTGTACCATGTACTTATAGCTTCTGTGAACCTTGTGCATGAAATGCATGCAATACCTCTTCATTCTCACACCACGTCGATATCCTCCACCTCTCGAGTGCTCTGCCTGATCATCGCAACTCTTCAACTTCTCTGGTGGTTCCCACCACGCATCCAGCATCACTGGGTGTTATGATGAGATTCATTTTTCTCTCTAGCAGTTGAGACTCTTCGTCTTCTCTGTTACAGTCGAGCTCACCCTCTCTATTTTAGCTGTAGAATCCAACCCTCTTCCAGTTGTCAATCACCCCTATGACCTATCTTCATCCCATTGAAAGATTCCCAGAGACTCTTCATCTCCTCTGGAAGAAACCATCAATGGTTTCTAGCAGTTACACTGTGAGGAGCAAGATTAGCCCTCCGATCATGCTCAACTTCACCTGCACCGTTGAATTAACTTTGAAGGGTATTGTCGTTATTTACCCATTTCACACTTTCACAATTCATAGATTCTGCGATGAGACATCTTGACTCTCCATGTCATGAGCTCTGAAAAGGAGCTTGGCTGCTCCAACTCCCTCCTCTACGTGACCACAAGCGGTGACCACCGGTTACAGCGACAATTCACCTTTTTGGTATTTTGGCATTCGTATGATCCAGTGTCTCAACACTCCCAGACGCGATCGCCAAAATTTCGAGGTGGAGCTCATCTGCACTAGGTCCTTCCTCCATGTGACCACACGCGGTGACCACAGGTTGCGCTAAAAGGTGCTTCGAACGCATGATCTTCATCGAGCCTGATCGACGTTCCACGATCTTGATGAATCAACAGTCTAGATCTTTTCGCATTCTCGCATCTCTTTATTCCTTAGATGGAGGTTCTCATCACTCCAAGTCGCGATAGGAGAAAATCTGAGATGGAGCTCAGATCGATGGTCCACGTTCTTGGTGAATTGATGGTCTAGATCTTATCATGAATTCGCATCTCGCAATTCCTGTGATGGAGGTTCTCGTCACTCCAAGTCACGATAGGTGAAGCTCCAAGATGGAGCTTAGATCAACAGTCTATAATCCTTAGTGATCTGACAGTCAATATATTTTCATGATCTTGTGTATCGCGAGTTTGAACGTCTTTCCTTTGGATTTCCCGATCTACGAAACTCTGAAATGGAGTCTTTGTGGTGCTCTGATTTTTTGCCACACTTCCTCTTTATCCAACAGTCCACGACTATCCTTTCTGACGTGGTCTGCCATATTCACCTCCTGGATCTGATGGCCTAGATCATACCTTGATCCAATGGCTAGGATCATTTAACCATTTTGCATTTCACGATTTCGACACTTCGCGATTTCGCCTTCTTATGATGAAGGGTCTCAAGCCTTCAAGTCTCGATCTACAAAACTTCGAAATGGATTCAGACCAACATATTTCATCATTTCGCATTTTGTCTCTTCTTTCTCTTTAATGAACTTACAAGTTCTCCCTGATCCAACGATGGTTGGATCTTACGCTCAGATCTGACGCCTAAGATCTATCCTCCTCTTCTGCGCATTCTTCTTGTCTGAATTCATATCTAACAGTCATCGGGGATTTAGTATGGGGTCCAACAATCACTGATGTTCCTCCTATTCCATTATCACTGCTCTATTGATCATGATGATATTTTTCATCGTTGTTCTTGCCATCAATGCACACTCTGATCCTGCCATCAATGACAAGCTCACTCTTCCTGTTAAACCTGCCAACAATCCTCTGCACTATCGCTTCTAAAATTATTGAGCTTGCTCTGCAGCGTCTTCCTAGAATACTTCTGATACTTCTTCTTGTACTCATGCCATCTTCGTTGTTGTTCTTTCCATCAATGACAAGCATATGTTTCCTATTAAACATTTACCAACAATCTCCCCCTTTGGCATTGATGGCAACTAAGGCACCCAAATTATTTTCTCCCCCTTTGACATCAATGTCAAAGAGAACATGCTCCCCCTGAGTTGTTGAAGTAATTTTAGGAGGTATCAGATATTCAATCAATCAATACAAAACTCCCCCTAACAGGATGAACTTGCTTAGATGTCAGATGGGATGACACCCAACTTCTATCGGAGATAATCAAATGGTGTCTTGGCTAGGGGTTTAGTAAAGATGTCTGCTATTTGTTCTGTGGAAAGGATATAATTCAACTGAACAAATCTGTTTGTGACTTGTTCTCTGAGAAAATGGTATTTTATTGGGATATGTTTAGTCTTGGAATGAAGAACAGGATTCTTGGAGACACTAATGGCACTAGTGTTATCACAGTGAATTGTAATCGGATCAGTATAGTTTACCTTCAAATCTGCAAGAGTTTGAATCATCCAAAAGATCTGAGTAAAGCAAGTAGGAGCAGCAATGTACTTTTCTTTTGTAGTTGATAAGGAAAGAGACCCCTATTTCCTATTAATCCATGCTACCAACGAGTCTCCCAGGAAGAAGGCACCTCCATTGGTGCTCTTTCTTTCATCTACACAATTTTCCCAATCTGCATATGAATAAGCAGTTAACTGAAAATTATGATTTCTGGGGTACCACAGACCATAAGTCATTGTTCCCTTCAAGTATTTGAAAATCATTTTGATAGCTACCAAATGACTTTGTTTAGGAGAATATTGATAATGACCTACCATTCCAACAGCTTGCATTATATCAGGACGGGATGTTGTGATGTATAGAAGACTGCCTATCATTGATCGATATGTCCTTTGATCAACATCGAGTGAAATGTCATCTTTACTGAGCTTGCAACCAACCACCATGGGTGTACTAACAGGAGAGGATTCCTCCATCTGAAATTTTTTCAACATCTCTTTCAAGTATTTTTCTTGAGATATAAAAATTCCTGCAGAACTTTGTTTTACTTGTAAGCCAAGAAAATATGACAGTTCTCCTATCATGGACATCTCAAATTCTATTTGCATAGATTTAGAAAACCACTGGACAGATGATTCATTAGTACAGCCAAAAATAATATCATCTACATAAACCAAAACAACTAGTAAAATATCACCTTCAAACTTAATGTAAAGGTTACTGTCAACAGTACCTTTCTTGAACCCTTTTTCTTGTAAAAATTTGTCCAGACTATAATACCAAGCTCATGGTGCTTGTTTTAGTCCATATAAGGCCTTCTTCAGCTTACAAACATAATTAGGATTATCTGTCAATGAAAATCCTTCAGGTTGCTCCATATATACTTCTTCCTCTAGATCTCCATTAAGAAATGTTGACTTAACATCCATTTGATAAACTTTAAAGTTCTTATGACATGAATAAGCAAGAAACATTCTGATAGCTTCCAATCTTGCCACTGGTGCAAAATTTTCATCAAAGTCCTGACCTTCAACTTGTGCATACCCTTTACCGACCAATCTGGCTTTATTTCTAACAACTTTTCCTTTTTCATTCATTTTATTCTTGAACACCCATTTGGAACCTATTACATTTTTATCTTCAGGTCTAGGGACAAGCTCCCAAGTATTGTTCTTCTCAATCTGATCAAGCTCTTCATTCATTTCTCTAATCCAATCATCATCCTGGCTAGCTTCCTCAAAAAATTTAGGTTCAGTCATAGATAAAAAGGCAACATGACATTGTTCTGAGTCTTTAATCAATTTCCTTCTTGTCTGAACTCCTTTATTTATATCTCCAATTATCTAATTTTCAGGATGATTCTTTCTAATAATTCTGAGAGGTGATTTTGCTTCTTTCTATTTATTTGTGTTAGTTTGAGTATTCATATCTTCATCTGATTCAAATTCTTCCTTTTCTGATCCTTGGACCTGTTCATCTTCATCTTCAACTATATCTTGTGTTCTTGGTTCAGCACTGCTTACATTTCTGACTGGGATTTCTTCATCAACTTTTATGTCTATACAATCAACTAGTTTGTGCAGTCTCTTATTGTAGCATCTATACCCTTTACTATTTGTAGCATAACCCAAAAAGATACCTTCATCAGCCCGGTCATCATATTTGCCAATATTTTCATCATTGTTCTTGATATAACATTTACTCCCAAAAACTTTAAAGTGCTT
>ML790426.1:780646-795105 GCA_009831015.1 Picea engelmannii
TTGATCAATGGACAGAGTTTTAAGATCACTTAGTTCTTCTATTGCAGAGACTTTTGAATTAAATTTATCAAGCAAAGATCTTAAAATCTTCTGAACTAAAAATGGTTCTTCAATCTTCTCACCAAGACCCTTCATGGCATTTAAAAGTTCCTCAACTCTTAAAAAATACTTCCTAATTGTTTCATCTTCATTCATCTTTAGTTGTTCAAATTTCAATCTGTATGTTTGAAGTTTGGCATCTTTTACTTTCTGATTTCCTTCATAACTGCTAATAAGTTTATCCCACATTGCTTTGGTAGTTTCAAGATGCATCACCTTTACAAACTCAGCTTCAGGAATTCCATTCAAGATAGCATTCATTCCCTTAGCATTTAAACTAAACTCTAACTTATCATCCTTGGAGGCTAGCACAACAAGCTTTGTATATCCAGTCTCTACTACATCCCAAACATCAGCATCGAAGGCAATTAATTATGTTCTCATTCTAATCTTCCAGAAGGAAAAATGTGTTCCATCAAACAGAGGGGGATTAGTGGTTGAAGTCCCTTCATGACTTGTCATGTTTAAGCTTACAGATCTACCTTTGAATAAAAGGAACTGGCTCTGATACCAATTGATAGACAATTGAGAGGGGGGGGTGAATCAGTTGTCCCCGTGCTTAAACAATTATGCTTCTTTTAAAATATTTACAAGGCACTCAATGATGATCACAATAATGCAAGGAAATAAACAACGGCACATTCAGCATCAGTCACATATATGAGAAACAAAGAGACAGATATTTCCCGAGGAAACCCATACAGGGTAAAAACCTCTTTTTCTTTATATGATAATTAATAGTTACATTCTTTACAATATCATACATATGAGAACAGACTCATAATGAGGCTACAACCTCAGTTTTTCAACCTGCTACTTGTTGAGAGCATCAACTCTCTTTTTTCTCTAGCACCCACTAGAAGGAAGCACCAACTCCCTGGTTTCTCTAGCACCAACTAGAAGGAAGCACCAACTCCTTGGTTTCTCTAGCACCAACTAGAGGGAAGCACCAACTCCCTATGTTCAAGCACCTACTTGAACTTTTGAGGACAATAGTCCTCCCTAGCACCTCCCTGCCACCCTGTTTTATAAATCTTTGCTACAGAAACCCATTACAGTGATATAATGTTCAACAATGGCTTACCAGACTCGTCACTGTTTTGTTGCATTTCGTTGCCCTGTCTACCTCACTGCCTTCTTGCACACATGACTTGCGCTGTCTGTTCTTCTGCTTTTTATGCTCTGTGTACCATATCCATTCACTACACAGTTCCTATTTTGATTAATTCAACTGCTACACTCTCCTCCTTCTTCACACATGAATCACCTTCAACAACAGCAACCACAACATCTCCAATAGAAACAACAGCCATCTCTTCTCTGTACTGTGTACTTATAGCTTCTATGCACCTTGTGCATGCAATGCATGCAATACCTCTGCATTCTCACACTGCGTCGATATCCTCCACCTCTCGAGTGCTCTGCTTGATCATCGCAACTCTTCAGCTTCTCTGGGGTTCCCACCATGCGTCCAGCATCACTGGGTGTTATGATGAGATTATTTTTTCTCCCTGGCAGTTGATACTCTTTGTCTTCTCTGTTATAGTTGAGCTCACCCTCTTTGTTTCAGCTACAGGCTCCAACCCTCTTCCAGCTGTCAATCGCCCCTATGAACTATCTTCATCCCATTGGAAGATTCCCAGAGACTCTTCATCTCCTCTGGCAGAAACCATCAATGGTTTCTAGCAGTTACACTGTGAGAAGCAAGACTAGCCCTCTGATTATGCTCAACTGCACCTGCACCGTTGGATTAATTCTGAAGGGTATTGTCGTTATTTACCCATTTCTCACTTTCACAATTCGGAGATTCTACGATGAGACATCTTGACTCTCCATGTCATGAGCTCCGAAAAGGATCTTGGCTGCTCTAGCTCCCTCCTCTACGTGACCACAAGCGGTGACCATCGATTACAGCAACAATTCACCTTTTCGGTATTTTGACATTTGTATGATCCAGTGTCTCAACACTCCTAGATGGGATCCCCAAAATTCTGAGGCAGAGCTCATCTGCACTAGGTCCTTCCTCCATGTGACCACATGTGGTGACCATAGGCTGCGCTAAAAGGTGCTTCAAACTCATGATCTTCATCGAACCTGATCGACATTCCACGATCTCAATGAATCAATGGTCCAGATCTTTTCGCGATCTCGCATCTTGTTGTTCCTTAGATGGAGGTTCTCGTCACTCCAAGTCACGATAGGTAAAACTCTGAGATGGAGCTCAGATCGACGGTCCACGTTCTTGGTGAATTGAAAATCCAGATCTTATCGTGAATTCGCATCTCACGATACTTGTGATGGAGGTTCTCGTCACTCCAAGTTGTGATAGGTGAAGCTCCGAGATGGAGCTTAGATCAATGGTCCAGAATCCTTGGTGATCTGACGGTCAAGATCTTTTCGTGATCTCACATATCGTCATTTTGAACCTCTTTCCTTTGGATTTCCCGATCTGCGAAACTCTGAAATGGAGTCTTTGTGGTGCTCTGATTTTTCGCCACGCGTACTCTTGATCCAATGGTCCACGACTATCCTTTCTGACGTGGTCTGCCATATTCACCTACTAGATCCAATGTCCTAGATCACACCTTGATCCAATGGGTAGGATCATTTAGCCATTTTGCATTTCACAATTTTGGCACTTCGTGATTTTGCCACTTCACGATTTTGCCACTTCACGATTTCGCCACTTCGCGATTTCGCCACTTCGTGATTTTGCCTTCTTATGATGAAGAGTCTCAAGCCTTCAAGTCTCGATCTACGAAACTTCAAAATGGATTCAGACCAACATATTTTGGCATTTCGCATTTCTCCTCTTCTTTCTCTTTAATGGCGTGTAGGTTCTCTTTTGATCCAATGATGGTCGGATCTTACACTCAGATCTGTCCTCCTCTTTTGTGCATTCTTCTTGTCTGAATTCATATCTGATGGTCATCGGGGATTTGGGATGGGGTCCAACGATCACTGATTCTCATCCTCTTCCATTAACACTGCGCTATTGATCATGCTGATCTTTGTCATCAATGCACACTCTGATCCTCCCATCAATGACAAGCTCACTTTGCCTATTAAACCTGCCAACAATCCTCTGCACTGTCTCTTTTGAACTTATTGAGCTTTCTCTACAACGTCTTCCTAGAATACTTCTGATACTTCTTCTTGTACTCATGCCATATTTGTTGATGTACTTTCCATCAATGACAAGCATATGCTGCCTGTTAAACATTTACCAACAGCACCCAGTCAATCTCCCCAAGCATGGTCAAGTGGGTCAATGTAATATCCAAGTAGTCATCAGAAATAAAAGGAATTAGATGCATACATTTAAAGGTTATAATGATCAAAAGTGACACATACCATGATACCTGGACCAATTACCTCATGGAGCAAGAGCCTTCTCCAATACAATACCAAGCCAATGGTGATGGATGTTGCTGACAAGAAAAATCTGATGAAAGAAGAGAAGGATAGGCCCTCTAGGGCCATGCTCAGGTCAATATTGCTCTCGATACTCCATGTCTAGGACCTATGGGCCTCGAGACATGATCTCCTAGTTATCCCTAGAAATCAGGGATAGCATATGGCTCCAACTTGGGGACATGTGCTCATCGTAGAGCGCAGGTGAACCTCAACATCTCTGGCATAACCTTCAAACCTACTCAACTCGATAGGGGCATCAGTATGAAATATGGGGTGGTATTTCCACCCCACATGCATAGACATATATATAAAGTAATCATAAATGCAAATACAAAGTGAAATACTTACCTGTACTTACCTGTTAGCTAGATGTTGGTGTAGTCAAACAACCAGTGAAGCCAATCCAGCAATGTCCCATGATATATGCCTTTGTGCTTCATCATAAACCAAAATAGTGATAAATTAAGCACAAAAATGTCATGAGTTATAATGTATATCATAGCATCGAAAATCTCAAAGTCTAACTCATGGAGGCGGGTGGGAGGGATAAAATCCTGCCAAGTCCATCTCTGAGGAAAGTACTCAATCCACTTCAAGAAAGGGTCACGAGAAGAGAAAGGTTTAGAAAACTGACTCAAAGGGCCTACAAACTGGCCACCTAGGGCATCCTCATGCTCTGAAGTCAAGGAAGGGATCGACAAAGACCTAACCGACGACTGGAAAACTACCAAGGAAAATTTGAAAAACAAGAATAACTAACTCAAACTTGCAGTATCCAACCGACCCTTGGAGTCTAGGGTTTGCCTAAGAGGAAGCTCAACATAAAAAATATACTTTCCAACTACACCTTTAATGGACAAGCATGGTAAAATAATAACAGGTGGCTGGAGTGAAAAGTCATGAGAAACCTTCTTTAGGCAAACAATGTTCTTACTTGCATCAAAATCTGAGCAGAGCAGTGGTTGATAATTATATTCATAAAATAAATCCAAATTCTCAGAAGAAAAATCATCAAAGTCCTCAAGGTATGACCAAAAATCATCGGGAAAATAAGGTACTAGGTCATCCTTGGGTTTTTGGAGAGTATGGGTAAAAACCTCATCTCCTTGTTGCCACTAGTCAAAAGTAATCTGTTGTGATAATTGCAAGGCAACATCTGGAAATGACTCTCAGTATCATAGATGGGATCCAATTTATAACCAACTAGATCCAACCTACGTCTCCCAACATGTATGAACTCATCAATGTTATCAACAATGTCACTATCTGTGTCATAAAATGCAGGGTTTGAGACATTTGAAAATTCATTCTCCTCCTCCTCATTTCCTTCATCATAAAGTAAAGCATCATCAAAAACTAGGGGAGGAGGGTAACTTAATGTTTCTTCTTGTGCAGGGGCTTCAAGGACTTTGGTGTTCTCAGCATGCATTATCGTTTCATCCTCATGGACTGCTTCTTCGTCTTTGATTATACAGCAAGGAAAATTCATTTTGTTCAAGGCTTCCATTTCTCCTTCATTTTTTGAGACATGGAGCAGGGTGTCATTGGAATCCTGAAAAGGAAAACAACTAACCTCATCTTCATTTTGTTATGTAGGAGAAATAGGGTCTTGGACGGCCTCATCAAGAAGAGAAGCACAGATTGATACTTCATCACTTTTCTTCGGTTCCAATTCCTCAGCCATATCTTCAGCAACCCTATGTTGAATGATGGTTTGTTTGCCTTCATCGTGGATATTATCAATAAATTTCTCATGGGCAAACAAACTTATCATATCAAAACTGCCTGAAGTAAAGAGGCTTTTTATCCCAGACAAGGAGATGTTTTGTTCAATTTCTTTAGCCATGCCATAAGCTTCATCGAGCGTGCTTGGGCTCCTTTTACTGAGGGGGAAGCCTAGGTGTGCCAGGAGCACATGGGTATATAGATGGACAATGTACTTGTTTTCAGGATGATGGCCCTTAGGAATCTGATATAGAGTGCACTCAAACCTATTATGGAAGTTCTAGAGGGTCTCATTCTCATTTTGTTTCATATGCTCAACATTTTTTAGTAGTACTGAGATGTCTTCTAACTGAATACCCCATTCTTTGAGAAAGATTTCTTCCAACTGGTTCATAGAGGTGATGCTAGCATTAGGAAGGTTATCATACCATTTTTTAGCATTTCCACGAAGAGTGGTGGAAAAAAGTTTCATCACTACATCTTCGGCATCATCATCGACAAGGTGGAGTCTAAAATAAGAATAAAATTCATCCACATGAAAGTTATTTATTTCCCCATCGCCACCAGTGAATCTAGGGAGCCATATTTTGGATATTGAGGGCATTTGTCTTGGGTATCCTGGGATTTTTATCATGTCTAAAGGCTTGTAGTTCCCGGGATCCCATTGTGAATTCATTGTTGTGTTCGTCATCAGTGGAGTCGCGAGATAATTTTCTTGAAACTATCAAAAGATAAGGGAAAACACCCTAATGGAGTCGCCAGGTAAGCTTGTAAGATAAGGCATCTAGAGGCAAGGCTTACCAAAAAGTGTCATCTGAGGAGAATTGACTCAGTGTTCCCCGGCAACGGTGCCAAAATGTTATCGCACAATTTGTAGCTACGTCAGATGGCTAGAAGATAGAGGCCAAACTGGCATAACAGGAACCTACCCCACCCAATGTCACCACAATGGGGAGGTTCTTTCTATTTAGGGAGGTTAGCCCAAGGGAGATGTCCTCGGTAACCTGGGGTTTTGAAGAGGCCAAGGTATAAAGGTCAAAGTAAAATTCTCTCCTCATAGGTTACCACCAAGATCTGATAGTCCGTCTAATCAGCCAATAATGAAGTGTAGCCCCAAATGAGAACACCTGCCCGGAACAAAGCAACAGCAAAACAAAATATGCAGGCTATGATTCAATGGGCTAGTACTTCATATAACTATCTGATATCAATATATTGGCAATTATACAATAGGTATTGACGAAATCAGTGTTTATCAATAATAGCAATGGAACAATATCAATTCATCAATAAATATCGAGATGATGTAGCAAGAAATGTATCCAATCAATCCCTTACTCAATAAATTATTTAAAACACCATCTAATTGCTTGTCAACAGAAAATGTTGTGTCAATATGTAATAACCAAGTGTGACGTCAGCCTAATTAGGGTTAGTAGTTAGCTAGGTTTTCAAATTATAAAAGTTTTTAAGAGTTGTTTGGGCACTATCACTTCAACGTTGGGGACCTGAGATCAATGCCTAAGGGTAGATGGAGTCAATTTAAGAGAGGGCACAAAGGTTGAAGGGAATAGGCTAAGGACTAGAGAAAAGGGTTCTAAAGTGTTGCAATGGCAAGGCCCCAGAATCAAAACCCTAGGGGAAAGAGGCTCACTACGGTGTTTCTTAAGCAAGGCCTCATGCTCTTTCCTCCTTCCTTAGGTCAAACATAGCAAAATGGATAGCATGAAAGGCAAGTCAAGACAAGAGAGTGAGGTGAGGGAGAGTGTTTCAAAGGCAAGGACCTATCACCAAACCCTAGAAGCAGGATCGCCCTAGGTGTAGTTAACCTAGGCCCGGGACGTCTCCTCCTTCTTAACTTTCAAAAGGAATAGCTAGCACAAGGGAAGAAGCAATAAGAGTGTAGCAATGGCTAGGGTCTTCCTTCCTTCTTCAATGGCTGAATATTTCTCTTTTAGGGGACATGAAACACAGACCTACTTGTGTGCTTGTCACCTAGGGTTTTAAATCAACAAAGTTTATAAATAAATGCAAGAATATAAGCCTACAACCATTCAATTAAGAATTTTTGCAGAAAAAACACTTACATATCATGAATAAATAGCATTGCAAACCCTAGTTGTAAACCTTCCTTCAAGATAAATGCCAAAAATGCCAAGAAAATCCTCCCTTCAACAAGTGTGCCTCACTTAAAAGATGAAATACCCCAACAAGGGCACAAAAATCAGATCTCACAAGAGAGTGAGTTGTGTCTTATGTCAAAATGAGGGGAAAACTCCTCAATATATACTGTATCATGAACTTTAATTAAATTTAGGTCATTAAAAATAGCTGACAAGGCTACAAACCAAAATTGTACTATTTTTACATTAAATGTTAAATTAAAACCCTAACTGAGCATAAGCAAGACGTTAATCCCTACTGAGGGAGATGTTAGCCCTTTTTTAGGGAAAATGCAGCACAAAATGACAAAACGTTGGCCCTCTTTAGGCCTCCCAATCATGCCACACGTGCCAACTTCCCTGTCCAACTGTCACACACTCAAGGTGACGTCAATGGCTCCTAGGTGGTGTCCTGGGCCATCCAAGGGAAACGTTCCACTAGAAGTGGGTCAACACCCCTAGGCCAAGATCAGCCAAAGTGCCCCTGATCGAATGTCCTCTTCTTCTCAGGTGAAAAATCTCAGTCAAACACTGTCATGTCTCTGCCCCTGATGCAGTCCCAACAACCATCTAATGGGCTCTTCATCCCCATGGAGGTCCGAACTAATAATCTCCCCATGTGTACCGGTCCATGTGGTACCTGTCCGTCAGGCATGGTCCTGCACATCAAAAAATACGCCCTCCACAAGCTCATTAGTCATAGGGATCATAGCAATGTCAATCACATTTCATCATCAATTTTATCAAACATATGCATAAAAGACCTGATATATCATTCAATAGCTCAAAGACTCTACAAAAACCTACAATACAAGGTTGAGAAAAAAGGACAAGATACCATATTGGGCTAGCATCCATAAGGAAAGGAAAGTTTCCAAGGGGTTTCATCCAAGCCATGTAAACGAGGTGAAGTGGTTCAAGGGATGTCCAGACATACGGGTAGAGTGAGAGCCAGGGATGCATGATATTACTTGTGGGTGCCTTTGTAGAAGGCGAGTTGTACCGGTCATGGATGAAAAATTTTCCAAGCCCCTTTTGCCTTTATTCTTTTCTTTATTTTCTTTTTCTTCTTCTTTTTCTTTTTATTCAAGGGCTAACCAAAGGACACTGCCTTAGCGTGGTGACCAGAGCTGATAGTGTTACCCAAAAGTACTTTCATAGCGGTGACAAGGCTGGTTCGTGATGAGACGCCCTTTCCCTTGGCCATGCAACCAAAGGTCACTTCCCTGGCGTGGTAACTAGATGGTGGCAATGTCATGATGTTATGTACCCATGAACATAATAGGCTGGCTCATGATGAGACCCCCTATCCTCTTGATTAGGTCTTGTTTGTCATTTTTTAGGGTCCCTCTTATTTCTTGCTGAGAGGCTTTTTATTGCCTTCTCGGGGATCCCTAGGCAAAGCATCTCGAGGTTTCATTTTTAGGATTTTATCTTTTACCAGCTAATTTTACCTTTTGGGCCTTTAGCCTCTTCTTCCCACAAGATAAGGTGCAACCCCACAAATAGATCATCCTAATGCCCGGACAAGGGGAATGGGACAGATGAGCAGGAGAAAAGATGGAAAAGTGATGGTATGATGGGAGCGGACGATGGCTCTTTAGAAACCCCCCAGTAGCAAACCAAAACCTATGGGTACAGGCTTGCTAGGGCACTCGGTCAATCTCCCTAAGCATGGTCAAGTGGGTCAATGTAAGATCCAAGCAGTCGTTAGAAATAAAAGGAATTAGATGCATACATTTAAAGGTTATAATGATCAAAACTTACACATACCATGATACCTGGACCAATTACCTCATGGAGAAAGAGCCTTCTCCGATACAAGACCAAGCCGATGGTGATGGATGTTGCTGACAAGACAAATATGATGAAATAAGAGAAGGATAGGCCCTCTAGGGCCATGCTCAGGTCAATCCTGTTCTCGATACTCCATGTCTAGGACATGTGGGCCTCGATACATGATCTCCTAGTTATCCCTAGAAATCAGGGATAACAAGGACCAAGCGAAGTCCACATGCAGCAAGGTGACACCTAATTCATTAAAACATTGGCACACTTTCACTCATTCACACACAAAAGTCACTTATCACTCACATAGTTTTCATCTCGAAATGGGGAGATCAAAGTAAGTTTCCTCCAAAGGGATTATGAAACACCCCACCCTTTTCTTGAAGAAACTATCCACTCCCATTTAATTTCAACGAGATTGGCTCACACCCCCAATCTCTCAAACAAACCACATATAAAAAAATTCTAAAAACTCACTAAGTTTTCCTCCACAGGAGGTGCCAAAAGAAATTTTTTAGTCTAGGTAGGATTTCGGGGATAGGCATCCAAATAACTCCTCGTTATCTGGTTCTCACATTGTCAAAACAATAGAAGTTGTCAAATAGGGAACTGAAAATCCTCCAATTAAAGTGTTTCTAGCACCATAAGGTAGGGAGATACTCATGAAGGGCCAAAGGCTGAGGTCTGGTTGTTCTATGCATCCCCCCTTGAGGCACCCACCTCTTGGATGGGATCCAGCCCATGACCCATTTCTTAGACCGAAAATCTAAATGTCGCACTTTGACCGAGGTACCTAGTGACCAAATTTTAGGACATCTACCTAGGTGGAAATTATGGGCTGCAATTGCACCTTGATCGTATTTTGTGTGGCTATTGGGAAATATCGCCAGCTGTTTCAGGATATGCCCCCTTTACCCCTCATTATAACTGATTACTTCATCCTTCACTAGTTTCTCTTCTGGGGACTTCAGACCCTACTATTGAGTACTATTGGAAGGTCCAATGTTGTTTGAGAGGAAGGATGTTACGTCTTTGAGGACACGAGCATTTGTTTTTCCTTGATCCCCCACATGGACAAAACCCACTTATCCACATATATGCTTCTTTTTCAAAAAACTTTATGTATGACGCATTTCTGATTACATTTTGATTCAAATATATATATATTGTGTAAAGTTCAAAAAATTGCAAACAAAGGATCTTGTTTATTTATTTACTCTCACCACAATTTGCACACATCCACTCAGCTAGTCAGACATCATAGGGGACCCACAGAACCCCCATCAGTCCAGACGCTTGCTAAACCTCCCTCCTCTTCTAGGGGGAGTTACTAATCTTGCCAACTCATCGGCACCACCTTCTCACACTCATGTGAGTTACACTGTCTTAGGATCAACCTTGCTTGGTTCCACATTACTTGGGTCCACTTCCCAAGGTCCTCCATCCACTCGCTCTCCTTTACACGGAAGCAGGGGGACAACTTCCTCTCAAGGGGGAAGTACCAACCCACCTAGCCCCCCTCAAGGGACAGGTTCACAGAACACTCACACCATGGCTGGAACTAATCCTCCACCACCACTACAGATGCCATATTTAGCCTCTCTTAACATACCAGATTTAAGTAAACTCACAAATGATCCTATATTGCATGACCCCACATGGCCTGCAATGCCTACCAAACTACCTTCAGATATCCCCAAGTTTGAAGGAAAGGCAGGGGATGACCCTGCCAACCATGTCATGACTTTCCACCTATGGTGCTCTTCCAACAGAATTATGGATGATTCCATCCAACTACGATTATTTCAATGCACACTCACTAGCCCATCAGCCAAATGGTATGTAGACGAAAAATCAGGGTCCCATGCGACTTTCGAGTCCTTGGCCAAAGCATTTTCTACCTTCTTCCAATTACCAATCCGCCATGATAATGGTCTTGAACTACTCTCTAATTTTAAACAAACCTCAGCCACACGTATCGCAGATCACATTCACGAATGGAGTAGACGACGTAGTTTGTGCAAAGTTGAAACCACCAAACAACAGTGTCTTGATTGGTTTCTCAGATCACTTGTCTCTCTCCTCGGTAAAGATGTGGCTTCCACCTTCCATCAATTAGAAGAAGAAGCCATCAATAAGGCTCAACAATATGACCTCATCTATTCATAATCAGGGTACTTGTACATAGTACTCCCTGACCTCCCAAAACCCGTACCATTCGGCCAAGACAAACCTGGGATGTCTCACTCAGCAAATGGATTGATTGGTAATACCACGCACCACAGTCCACAACCCCAACAACCACTAATGTATGGCACACCTCAATATCTATCGGCATATGGGGGAACCTCTTATTACCCTCCACCCCCTTATCAACAACCATACCCTGTTTCTCTTCCTCCACCCATCAGTGGGCCACCGCCAGCACCCACAATACACCCACCTATCCAAACAACTTCTGGTACTCCCTCTACCTCATCTTATAATCTAAGTACTAGCGAAAGCGCCACTCCTTCCTATGTACCTTATGGATCATTACCCCCATAGAATCTGTATTTTCCATTGCCTGGTCCTCCACAACCCATGGCTCTCCCACACCCTCACGCCGGGGTGAATTTTGTTCAACCCTCTCCCCTTCAGCAATATCAAAATTTTGAACAGTTGAATACGGAAAATATGACCCATCAGTCAAATAATGCCAAAAAGAAAGGAAAAAACATGAACAATAGAAACCTAGGTCATGGCGGGAATCACCCCCAACAGAAACAACCTACTAGGGGAAACCAGAATCAAGGGAATCAGAACCCCCAGGGGGGAAATAACAACAGGCATCAAGGGAGAAAAAACAATACTATTAGAACCACCTTCCCTTGTGCCCTTTGCAGTGAGTTCGGTCATTATACTCATCATTGCCCCCAAATCACTGATTTTAAACGGATGAAAGACTCAGGAAGTATACCACATACTCCAACACCACCTACCCCTCAACAGGCCCCACAACAATACATGCAAAAACCACCCCTAGTCGTGTTGCAAAACCCCATTCCACACCAAGGTGTGATGAACACCCAACAAGAGATGCATCCTACCCCACCACAGTTGGGATAGTATCTCAATCCAAACAATCCTACAAATCGTACTATCCTCCTCACCAGTGAGGAAGAAATCCTTCTGCAAACACGTAGTCGTCAATACCGTGCACCTGCTGAGTCTCCTCCCATTCCCCCAGAAACAATCCTAGCACCAACAAGACCCCCGTTGGTGATTCCTCACCCTAACGCAGAAACACCTCTTCACATCCCTCGCATCCCATTACGTAGGAATGTTCACAACCTGCAGGCTAGGGCGGCTCATAATTACAGTTTGGTCGATGACTTAGCACAATCCCCAGCTGCCATGTCAGTCTTAGAAGTCCTTCAAACTTGTCCCACTCAGCGGAAATCCTTACTTTACACCTTGGGGGCAGTCGACCCCGCGGATACTCAACTCATCACATTTGATCTCGACAATGGAGAACCTCGCCTTCTCGCTCTAATCGCTTTTCAAATCCCACTAAAAATTCAGAACATTACAGTTCATCAGTGCATCATCGATGAAGGCACATCCACATGCATCATGTCCAAGTCTGTATGGCATAAAATTGGTTCCCCCGAACTCATACCATCTGCCATTACCTTAAGAGCTTATGATGGATGACCATCATCTCCTAAAGGGCTCTTCCAAAATGTCCATGTAGAACTCGGGGGCAAGACCATTCTCATCAACATTGAAGTTATCGATGCCCCACTCTATTACAATACCTTGTTCGGTCGTAGCTACATGTACGCTATGAAGGCAGTTGCCTCTTCCGTCTTTCGAACCATGATGTTCCCCCATAACAGGAAGATCATTACAATTGACCAAGTCTCACAGTATGAGCCTAACCCTTCTGCCAACATTGATAACATTCTCCCTCTCATCCAAACGAATCCTGAAGCATACCCACTCATCGAAATGGGTCCCGGAATTTTCAAAGACCCATCATTGTTAGGAACTTACCATGGTGCACCACCGCTCCTTCATCCTTCCAATCAGGTATTTTTCATATCGTCCAAAGGAACTAACATGGAGGATACCCTTCCTCCTAGGGAGGCTGCTATCATATCTAACGTCCCACTAGTCACAGAGCTCCTCCCTCATGAGCCTCTTGCAAACTCGTCAACTCCACCAGTTCACGATTTCACCTCTCCCCAAGACCATATCCTAGTTTAGGATATAGTTCCCCAAGCCATTAATCAAATCCCCTTCATCTACCCTCCACCAGGTGTACAATATTTCCAAGTAGCTGCAATGCTTACCCTCCCTAATATGGTGTTGGAAATTCCAGTTTGGTATTTACATCCACCAGAGATGGTTCCTCAACAATCCCTTCCCCCCCAGATGGAAGGAATCCCAATAATTATTCCCATACCCACTCCCACCATACCCTCTACACCCCCACTCACTAACCTCCCTGCCACATCTGGGGGAAGGCGAAAGAAGAAGGAGCCCACAGCTCCACTTCCCCCACACGTCCAACCTCCTTGCGCGCTATGTGAGAAATATGGACACCCAACCAAAAAATGCCCATCTCTACCTGAGTTACGTAACCTAATTCAACCCAATCAAACACCATCACCGCTCGCCACTATAGCAAGTACTGTTGCTACCTCCCCTAACTCAAGTAGCAAAGGGTTGCGAACCAAATTTGCTTGTGCTATATGTTCATAATATGGCCATTATACACACCATTTCCCAACATTACCTCACTTTCGGCAGAAATTAGTCGCAGTATGCCAAAGCTTCCAGAATGAACCCAATCCAGCTACATCATCCCTACTGTTATCACTCCAAGAAACCCTTTGTGGTTGCAGACCAAAGGTGCTTGGTAACTTAAGAAATAAATGTTTTTGTATTTTGTAAAGATGGATCAATGGGATAACTCAATTCAGCTTATAGCATTCAGACATCAAAGTGATAAACAAATAGATAGTGCTCTCCAAGATTGGTTAAACAGTAAGATAGCTTTAAGTGGATGAAGAAAAGATTGCTCATAAACCAGTGCAAAGCAGGGCTTAATAAACAACTAAAGAGACTGATAATAATATCATGAACCAAACAATAGGATAACATCTATTCAAGGTTGGACAACAATATATCAGTGAAGAAGAAGTATGGAAAACTGCCACCAAAATGGAAAGAAACCTGTGATCTGTATTAGCAAATGAAAAGTCTAAGTACAAAGAGCAT
>ML790427.1:5001-46003 GCA_009831015.1 Picea engelmannii
TTTTCCCAGCTCTAATGTTTTATGACATTCTTCCCCACAGACTTATACTGAAACAAACATCTATTTTTTGTTCGCCGAGAAGACCCGCAAACCCTTTTTGAAGCATCGTTATTAT
Organism: Picea engelmannii; assembly: GCA_009831015.1. NCBI lineage: Eukaryota > Viridiplantae > Streptophyta > Pinopsida > Pinales > Pinaceae > Picea > Picea engelmannii. The sequence continues at coordinate 5,117 of ML790427.1, forward strand.
AGCAAACTTGTCGCAACATCCGTCAATTGCAACATATTTATAGATTTTGTAATGTCGCAATTTCGATGTAAAAAAGTCCTAAGTGACCGTTGGTATTTTGACTTGGTGAACATACTAAGGTGATCGTTGGAGGGGAAAACCTAGTTTCCAAAACGTCGCAATTGCGACATACATCTTCACAAATGTGGCAAGAGAGACATTCCAGTGGAAAACGTGGCAAGAGAGATGTTAACGTGGCAAGACCGACATTAACATGGCAAGAGAGACGTCAACGTGGCAAGACCAACGTTAAAATCTTCACAAACGTGGCAAGAGAGACGTTCCAGTGGAAAACGTGGCAAGAGAGACGTTCTAGTGGAAAACGTGGCAAGAGCAACGTTAACGTGGCCAGACCGATGTTAACGTGGCAAGAGAGACGTCAACGTGGCAAGACCGGTGTTATCGGGCAACATGATTTTTTTTTTATAAAATTCCTCTATTTTGCGACAATATGGACAATTTTGTCCATAACACCACAAATAAAACGTCGGAATTTTTACAATATGTACTAGTTCCCCATGAGGTACAATTGCTCCATGTCTTTCCCCGTTCCTTGAAACACTGCTTTCAGGCCTGGCAGGGAGGGGCATGAGCTTGTTGCATGATTTAGCTCACAGATTGCACATTCCTCTATGGAGTTTAGTGGACATTACCACTCTGGATGCTTCTTTCTACACGTCGGACAAAATATTTCCATAGTCCTATCCAATTCCAGTTGCTTCTGCTTTACTTGTAGCGTATCCATCTGTGTTGACAAGGTGCTAAGGATATTCATCCTCAGATTGTCTAGCAGGTTTCCAATTTCTGCTTTCGTAACACCTCCGCCAGACCCTTTTACTGAGTGAATTCCTTGTTTGTTTCTTACAAGTCCTCTTGAGAACTGAATGCATAACTCACAGATACCTTAGAAGCTTTCCTTAGAGATGTCTCCTTTTCCCACAATGTTCAATAATTCCATTGAATCCTCATGAAAAGATCGGAGGAGGATAATTTTTGGAATTTCCTTATCTAGGTTAGAGTGACCCGACCTCTGTAAGGTGTACTTGAATCGTTCCACACAATCTTCCAAACTCTCATATTCTTTTTGTGTGAACTTGAAAATTTCTTCCTTAATGTTCCGAGATTTACAGTAATCCTGATATTTTTCTAGAAAATTTGTCCGCATATCATCCCATGTGTAAATAGTGCTTCCTCCAAGGTCCATGAACCATCCCAGAGCCGTCCTTTTTAATGTAGAAGGAAATTTTTTTAACTTTTGGGCTTCCTTCGTGTAGTCATACCCTCGGCATACTATGTCGAATTCAAATAGAAATGAGTCGGAATATTCTGAAACAAGCCCATGAAAGTTTGGTAATGTTGTTAATGGAATATGCTTAGTGAGCGCACCAACTCCCAGGTTTCCAATTGGAAACTCGATAGTGGAGGTTGTGGGAGCCATAAATATTTTCCAATAATTGCTGGGTATTTCACCAGACTCTGTAGGAGATGGTTGAGGCTTCCTTATCCCTTTGATCTGAGTTGCTTTAGCAGCACTTCCTCGGTCCCTTGGTGATGCAAATACTCCTTCAATCCCTTCTTCTGCATTCTGATGACTTGATCCCTCTGCTACAACCTTCTCTCTCTTGATGGAGTGGTCTGACTCTGTTGAGGCTCTGCTTGTGACCTCTTCCCCCTCTGCTGCCAGCATAACATTTCCTTGTTCAGGTATGCCACTAGATGTTTCTTCAACTGCTAGAGGGACTTGTTGTGTTGTATCACCCCAGAATTTTGTAGACAGCACTGGTTGATCTACTGATTGTCCCTCAGACTTCACTCTTCGTTCCCTTGGTCTCACGGTTGCGCGGGATGATGTTTCTGATTCAGCCTTTTCTATAATCTGTTGGATGAAGGTCTTTCTTCCCAAATATGGCCCTCCCTTCTTTAGGGCTTTCCCTCTTCCCCCATTATTCAGTTCTTTGTTCATACAAGTGAGGGTTTTGGCATGAACCTACAATGATTTAGTCTTGAAGTAAGGTGTCAAAGGACCATTCCTTCCCCAAGACAAAATATCTTATGAAAAAGAAGAGGCAGCTAAAAAAATAAGAATCTAAGGTTCAGGGCCTGGAGCAAGGCGTCAAAGGACTCTTCCCTCCCCTGGACAAGAACAAAACACATCACAGAAAATAAATGATACTTTTCAAACCTGAATCAGGGTGTCAAAATACTCCTCCCTCCCTAGGGTAAAATCTAGGGTTTCATTAAAAACACAAGGTTTTGAAAGACATAAATCTTAACTCAAGATCTAGAGCAGGGAGTCAAAAGACTCCTCCCTCCCCAGGACAATAGATTGACAAAAATGAAAAGAAAGAAAGAAAAATAAAAACAAGTGGAAAGATCTCCTATGCTCAGGACCTGAAGCAGAGTGAGGAAACTCATTCTCTCCTCAGGACGAGAGATTGACCCTCTAGTTGGTCTAGATCGTTGTCTTACACCTTGTCAGCCTCCCCAATAACGGTGCCAAAATGTTGGGGTCCAGGTATGAACGATTATTCACTCTTCTCCTACATTAATTTATCAATCTGGGTGTGTATCCTTTCAAGGAAATGCGCAAGGTATATGCAGGGGAAAGAGTACAATTCGTTCTGGCCAAGGGTTCACAATTTAATATTCAAAACATTTCTGTCAACTGGATTAACTACAACTTCCGAAAGGTACTCATAAGAATCACACGTTGTAATAGTAAGCATAAGCTAAGAAATAACATTGTAACAACAAACATAAACTGCTAAATAACATACTGTAACAACAAGCATAAAATGTTAAATAACACACTATAACAACAACATAGAATTGATAAATAACACACACAGGAAGATGTAACACCTGATAAGAAGAGTGGGCCCAACTCTCTTATCAGGGCTGCGCTGGTTATAGCAAAGATGAAGACAAAAAAATAGGTAGTGCTTTATAAATATAAAAAAGGTTATTACAATTTCAATGGGAACATCCCCAGTTACAAGAATAAACTATATTTTATACATTAAAATGGATAACAACCTCTTCCCCAAAAGCATGGTAACCGTATCCCCAAAAATATGCATTAGTTGGAACGGCACCAGTACCAGATGGACAGGATTAGGGAAATGCCCAAGATGGTTCAGGGATCTGTGACTCTAGCTGCGCGACCTCTTTATGGTTTGGTTGTTGATGTGAAGGGTGGATCTGCTGCGAGATGAAGCCCTGGTCCTATTCTCCAGAAGCTGTGGTTAAACGTTCGTTTTAGTGCTGCAAATAGGTAAAACTCTGTGACTTTTACTTCATTAATAAAATATTCCAATAGACAAGGTAGAGGTAGTTACCTCACGGATTTAGCATAGTAAACATAGGTAAATAAGTGTAAAAATGTCAAAAAGGTAATGGAAATGTAGCAGAAAGATAGCCCAATTTGGTGCCCAACAATCTGCAACATAAAAGATACCAAAATTGGGAGTACCTTTCACATATCTAAGGATTCTTTTTGCAGCTTTCTAGTGAAGCTCATGAGGCTCCTTCATATATCTGGAACAAACTCCTACTGCAAAAGAGATATCAGGTCGGGTGTGAGTAAGATACAACAAACTCCCAACCAACTGCCGATACAGTGTACTGTCCACCAAAGGTGTAGTACTCGCATCCTCAAATCTAACCCTCGAAAGAAAGGGAGATGTTGATGGCTTGCATTCTGTCATATGAAATCGGACAAGTAGATTTGATGCATACTTAGACTGTGCCATATTGATCCCTAAAGTAGACTGAGAAACTTCAAGACCAAAAAAGTAGTGCAACAGTCCCAAATCTGTCAAGGAAAATCGATTGTGCAATGCTGATTTTTCCGAATCAATAGATGAAGTAAGATTCCCTATCTTTAGTAAGTCATATACATAAATTAATATCAGAAAAAGGGAATCATCATGTTGCAGAAAATAAACATTTGGATCATATTTTCATCGAATGAATCCACTGGAAAGCAGGAAAGAATCCATCTTTACATACCAGGCTTTGGGAGCCTGTTTTAGGCCATACAGAGATTTCTTTAATCTAAAAACGAGGGAAGATTTTTGAATGTATCCTTGTGGCTAGTCCATATAGATATATTCCTTGATATCTCCATGAATAAATGCACTCTTCACATCCATGTGATGAACTTCCCATCTGCGAGAAGCGACAATGGCCAAAACTAGTCGAATGGAGTCTATTTTTGCAACAGGTGCAAATGTCTCTGTGTAGTCTATGCCATGTACCTGTGAGTATCCTTTTGTGACAAGTTGAGATTTGTACTTTCTGATCTCACCATATGCAGCAATATTTTTTCGATATATCCATCGGCATCGAACAATATTTCTTCCTTTCGGAAGTGGAACCAAGTCCCATGTGTTGTTGTCCATAAGGGCAGAGTACTCTTCATCCATGGCAGCCTCCCAAAGTGGGTTTCCATCAACCTCAGAGTGTGACTATGGATCTGAAACAATTTTAATATATCAATTTATGGGAATCAAAGGTTCCGTAGCAGCCAGGGCTTGAGGAGCCCCCAAAAAATGTGATCTAGTCCTTCTTGTATCCACAGGATCACTAACTAGTTCACCCGCATCTTGCATGGTTTTCTCTGCCCAAGTTGAAAATTGAGTTGGAGAAGCCATGACCTACTCCTCATCCTTTGTATCAGACCCAAAAGTCTGTTTTGATGGATTCTCTGAAGTGCTTGAAGAAGTTTCTGACTCCTCCTCATCAGTGACAACAAGCGGTTCCTCAACAGGGTCTTCTGAAAAATCATGCAATGATTCTTCTTCAAACTTCACAATTCGAGCTAGAATGAACTTTTTAGTGTGAGAGTCTAGAAATATATATCCTTTGACACCTTCAGGATATCCAAAAAATATGCATTCAACACTTTGAGGCTCCAAAGAATTCCTCTTATCTGTCGGAATGTGAGCCCATGGTCGTGAACCAAAAATGCGAAAGTGCGACACTTTCAGTTTCTTACCGGTCCAACAATCAAAAGGAGTGGTGCCTTTGAGTGATTTGTGAGGAACTTGGTTCTGAATGTATGTTGCACAATGAATAGCTTCATCCCATAGCTTGGGAGCTAATGATTTTGACTATAGCATACAATTGGCCATCTCTTTTAAGGACCATTTTTTTCCTCTTCGCAACACCATTCTGTTGTGGTGTATATGGCACTGTGTGTTATAGTTGTATATTGATTGAAGGCCATGGGAATGGTCCCATGATGTCACTGTGAATCATCCCAAGAGGTGAAGTGTTAAGAACCCAATACTGAATACAAAAGCACCACAATAGATATAGAAGAACAATATAGAAAAACACCACTTTATTATATCAAACCCTTGAGGTAGGGAAACACCATACACTAGATCCTATTATGGAAGGGATCCTATCCTGTTCACTTTCCTCTTAGAGGGGGCATCCTCCTATTGAGATACCACTCCAAATACAATATTTTTCTTCATATCCCATTACATTGCTTGAACCCCTTTATATAGTGCTACCATCACCTAAGAACATTCTAGAGAAGGAATCTTCTAGAAGTAGAACCTTCTAAGAAGTCATCTTACATTTATTATATCTAATTACCCATTTATTATATCTAACTACCATAGTGGGTCTTATTTAATAATATAGTGGACCTAGTTCACCTTACATTGAATGGTCTCCACTATCATCACTATGGGCCCTCTGGGCCCCTCCACTACCTCTCTAGCTACCTTACATTCTATCCCCCTTATGAAAGCGTTGTCCTCAACGCTTGATGTACAACCATATACCAGGGTCCCATGGATAATTGTGGACCATAATGATGAAGAAGACTGAAGATACAAAGTCCCATGTAGAAAGGAAATCCACCATGCTGAAGTAGTCCAACCACCATTGTAAGCCTGGGTCCCATGTCCAAGTGCTCATGTGAACTCCCCATAGAAGATTTTGGAACCCAATAACCAACTTCAAATGATGCTCCAAAGACTGACACCTATCATGTGGATCCAAATAAGAAGATCCATCCACATAGTCGAAAAGGGTCATAGAAGAATCTAGAATGAATAATACCACTGTAGAATATGTAGACCGAACGCTGGTAACTAGCTCCTGATGTGGGACATTGATGTTCTCTACAGAAGGTGGAGTAGAGTCATCAAATAAAATATGAAAGTGGTTGTCATCCCAGAAATGACAACTATCCATATACCAATCATCACAATCTGCCTCAAAATCATACCAAGAATATATTTCTTGATTATATTCATCCTTGAGGCCCTCCATAAGAAATCTCTCCTGCATGTTATTCAATGACTCTTGAATACTACAAAAACTATCATTGAGGCCGTCTGTGAGGCTATCTGTGAGGTTGTCTGTGAGGCCATGTACAAATGCATCCAATCTGTCATCCAATGTGTGAAACAATTGGGCTTTGAATGATTCAAGAATTTCTTTTAGGTTTTGAGAAGAAATATCCATCTGATCATCCTATGAACTCACCCAATAAGTTACGACAGAAAATCACGATTTTTGCTGGAAAAACCCTAAAAAACTGTTGAAGTTAAAATGCTCATAACTTCACTTCCCGGACTCCGTTTTGGCTGATTTTTTTTTTTGAAATTGGGTGAAATTGTGAGAGGAACTCAGATCGGTAATTTATTTGGGAAAATTCAGTCTCCAGATGCTACAAAAATAAAAAATTTATCGCCGTTGTCCGCGGAAAAAATCCTGAAAACTTGCAGATTTTAAAACTTTAATATCTTGACTTCCCAGACTCCGTTTCGGACGATTTTGTTTTTCAAATTGGGTGTTTTTCTAAGAGGAAATCAGATATAGAACCATTTTCTACAAAGTTTTCACAAAAATATACTGAAAACTTTGAGAATGTCGCAGCCCTTTTTTTTTTCCTCCGAAAAAAAATCTGCAAAAATAAAAAATATTTGCCCACAATGTCTGCCCAAGGAAAGTGCTCTGATACCACTTGTTAAGAACCCAATACTGAATACAAAAGAACCACAATAGATATAGAAGAAAAATATAGAAAAACACCACTTTATTATATCAAACCCTTGAGGTAGGGCAACACCATACACTAGATCCTATTATGGAAGGGATCCTCTCCTGTTCACTTGCCTCTTCGAGGGAGCATCCTCCTATTGAGCTACCGCTCCAAATACAATATTTCTCTTCATATCCCATTACATTTCTTGAACCCCTTTATATAGTGCTACCATCACCTAATAACATTATAGAGAAGGAATCTTCTAGAAGTAGAATCTTCTAAGAAGTCCTCTTACATTTATTATATCTAATTATCCATTTATTATATCTAACTACCATAGTGGGCCTTATTTAATAATATAGTGGACCTAGTCCACCTTACATTGAATGGTATCCACTATCATCACTATGGGCCCTCTGGGCCCCTCCACTACCTCTCTAGCTACCTTACATGAAGAATCTCTCTGTGCCCTCCCTTTGTCAAACTTTTTCTCTGGATGCTTTCCAAGAATGCATCCTTGACATACACCGCTTGTGAATTTAATAGCTGGCAATCCTTCTACCATGTTTTCTTTTTGAGTTGATGCAAGTACTTATAGTTAATATGGCCAATTATTTCATTCCATAACCTACTGATATCATTAGATTGTGACAGAAATACAGTGCTAATAGATTTAGGAACAAAGTGGGAGAAGAAATACAAATGAGAATCTTGATCTACAATTCCATGTGCAAGCTGTGAGCCTGTGGAAATGTCGGTAATCACTGCAGAGTCCAGAGTGAAATCCACCTTCCTTCCAGAGCTAGAATGAGTGATTTTATATATTGAGAGAATATTTTTGGACAACAAGGGAACATGAATCACATTTTTCAAGAATCCCCCTTCAAGATCAACAATTCCTTCTCCGCACACCTTTGCGGGTGTGGCATCTCCCAAGTAAATTAGGGATATGGTGCTTTCTTCGATGGAGGAAAATTCATCTTTTGATGCAACCATATGGTTCAATGCACCTGAATCAAGGATCCAAGCTGATGGAGTGGATGTGACATCCATTAAATCATGACCATCTCGTGCTCTCCCTCCCATTCTATTATCATCTTTCTTCTTTGCATTTTCAGGCACCGTGAAATTGTGCTACTGCAATTGCTTAGCCATCTCATCAATAGTCTTCCTCATGCAATTTTCTTCAGGATGAAAAAATTTGGAAAAGTAGCTGAAAAGTGTTATTTCCTTCTTCTTCTTCTTACCCTTAGGCTTAGAAGAGTTCTCTAAAGATTGTGCGGATCTCTCCTTCTTCGATTCAGGAAATTTACCCTTTCCTTTTTGCTTGTCTTTTCCACTGCTCTTTGGAGCATCATTAGCCACAAGTGCTTGGTTCTTGGAATGCTTGATCGCACCCATTTGGAATAACTTAGATTTCTCTTGAGTCAATTCTGCAATGAAATCATTAAATGGAGGCATTTTCCATGTTTCCTGAGTCAATTTAGATGGTTGAAAAGATGATACAAATACAGAATATTCAGGTCCTAATTTCGAGAGAATTGAAAGGATGAGTTGATATTCCTCTTTCATGACTCCACGTGCATTAAGTTCAAAAAGGAGGGATTTGAAATTGGTGAAGAATTCTTGCAGGTTGCTGAAATGAAGTGGACTTAGGGATATGAGTTCATTCTCCAGTTGATGCACTCTCATTGCATCCTGCTTGCCAAATAGTCCTTTTAATGTGGTCCAGACCACATTGTTAGTAGTGGCTCCACTAACATGAAAGAGGAGATATCTAGAAATTGATAGGCATATCAGCCAAATTGCTTCATCTAATTTATTGAAATACTTCATCTTCTCCACTACAGCAGTCGTTTCTTTCTTCATTCCCATTGTTACCCTGTAAAGCCCTTTGCTTCGGAGGAGTAGAGAGATCTATGTCTTCCATTCGAAGTAATTGAAAGGATTTAGAATTTGTTTTATGGGCTGAGATAGATGATACATTGCTTCTTTCTATGCCTCCTGATGATCTATACCTCCAAATAAAACCATGTACAATCCACTAGATTCAATCTAGCTCTGATACCATGTAGAATTCCTACAGAAACCCCGATAGATCTAGAATTCTAGTTAAATTGAACACATACAATTTGTTGATATTCAAGAGATGAGAGAAAGTTTTTTCTCCATAAATTAGAGAATTATATTATTCAAAAAATGAATATACATGAGCAACCAACCTCAAAAAGAAGAGAGGAGGTGAATATATAGAATTTCCAACATATAAATTCTAGTAAAAAAAGCTTGAAAAAGCTAAAATAGGTGTCATAGGCTAAGGGAGACCACATAGTTTGGCCTATACCACTAAATACACATGTCACACACTCATTAATTCCCACAATATTCAACTGGTGCACATTATCTCAGTGTCTCACTTAATCTCACTTAACTGACAAGAGAAGCAGTTCCAACTCACTCAACTGACCCGAAATAGCGGTTACTAATAATAGTAAAGGAAAAAAACATTAATTAAGGAATAAATCTCTCACTCAAAGAGGAGGTGTGAATTCCCCAATAATGGATGAGTTTTTGCATGGGCGAGTTGGAATAAATCAAGAATAAATCAAGAAAATCAAGAACCAAGAGTTGAGTCTTGATCTAAAAATAACAATTTTCCCTAAAATCCACGGATGAGGCGCCCTTCTTCTCTATGTGGCCAAATTAGGTGAAATAAAGTGTGATGGAAAGTATTAAACAAGATCTAGGAGTCTAAGCTAGGTATAAACTAATGTAATTTAGGGTTATGCTCCAACAACCACTATCAATATACCATTGATTTTCCTTATTTTTTACATATAGGGATAATACACTCTTCTATTTTTTTGTTCCTCTTCTTCCAAATATTAGTAAAATATTCTTTCTTATCTTGATTAAAGGAAGACAACATCTTGTTTATATATTCATTTTCCTTATGTCAAACATTATTGCATATGTAGCATTCAATTTCATCCAAGAGATGGGAAAATGCATTGTTATAATAGTTTCGAGTTCTAGGCATTTGAGGCTGATCAAATCTAACCTTTATATTTCTGATATATCTATATGCTATGCAATTTACATCCTTATTTCCAAAGTTATTACATGAAGAAAAAAAACCATAGAAAATATTTAGATACCTTGGAGTGAAGAACCTTATTTAAGAGATTGATATTTGTTTGATGGATTGGTGAAGTTATGACTTCTTTAGCATCTTTACTTCATAGTTATCTGTGTGGATGGTCTGATTTTGTTTCTGTTGACTTTTTCCTTCATTCCTTTGTTTTCCGGGCTAGTTGATTTTTCCTTTTAGATCATTGACATAAAGTTTGGATTCCTCTATTTTTGATATGTTGGAGCTTGAATCGCCTTTGGAATCTTCATGAATCTCTTTGTATACAATTCCTATCTTGAAATTTTGATCTCTAACTGTGGAGAATATTGTCCAAAGTTTCATATCCTTTTATGAACTTTAAATTTAGATTCATATGATCCTTAGTTTTCTCTAGATCCTTTCTCAAAGATACAACTTCTTCGTCTAGTTTTTCACAATTCTTATCCTTCTCTTTTAACTGGTAAATTAGTATTTCCTCTAATCTTTTGGCCTCTTCTATTTGAGTTTTTGAAAGAAATACTTCTCCATCATTCTCCTTGTCTCTTTCGTTATAGGCATGTAGTTATTTTTTTTGTTGTTTGTTTTTTCTCCTAAGCATGTATATTTCCTCTAGAGCACTAATACGTTCACCTTCAATATCAACCATTGCCTCATCTTCCTCTATGTCAGTCTTCTCTTGATCATAACTCTAATTCTCAAGTGCCATGAGAAGTTTTTCATTTTGGATTTCATCATACTCATATTCTTCTTTGACATATGAGGAGCTACTTCTATCCTCTTTTGAGTAAAATATTTTCTTCTTAAAAGGATTTTTCTTGTTATTTTCCCTAGATTTATTCTTTCCTTTTTCTTCTTTTTCATTAGTGTTGTTTTCTTTGTATGGGAATTTAGATACAAAATGACCTATTTTACCAAAATTAAAAAAATTGAATGGAAACATGCCTTTATATTTTTTAGGGCCCCTTTGTATATTTCTCACAAAGTTGGCTTCATATTCATCTGAGATGTGATTGGAGTAGTTATGATCTTGATGTTTTTGTGATTTGGTTGATGCCTTGAAAGATTCTTCTTTTAGGTCTGGATGCTCTTTCTTGGTCCTCATCTCATAGAAAGTGAGTATTCCATAGATATTATCCATAGTAATATTATCTAGATTAGTTAGTTCTTCTATAGTAGAAAATTTTTCATCAAGTCTTGAGGGGATACATCTCAGTACCTTATGAACTATTACAACATCATTAAAATTTTCACCTAGCCCTTTCATGATGTTTACAACCTCATCTACTATGAGAAATAAGATAAAGATGTTCTCATCCTCACTCATTCTCAGTATTTCAAAATTTTCTTACCATCTTCATCAATTAGAAGAGATGTTGGGGGTTTATATCCATCTACCACAATCTTGCAGATCTCCATGCCAAGTTACATAAGGTAGGTATTCATTTTGATTTTCCAGAAAGTTAAATTTGTACCATTGAATAGAGGAGGTCTGGTTGAAGAAGAATTATCTTGACTGGACATTTTTCTTGAAAAATCTTCCTTCCAATTGTTAGGATGTCACTAAAGGAACTTGCTATGATACCAATTTTTGAATACTAGNNNNTAGGGGGGGGGGTGGGATGAATCAATATTCTACTTATTTTTCTTGTTTGAGAATATTAACCTGTAATAACTTTAATGAGTAGAAACACCTCATTCAAAAATACATTTTAACAAAGAACACCAAAAATTTAACGTGGAAACCCATAGGAGAGAAAAATACAAAACAAATTCTTTTAATATGATATAGGATCCAACCTATAATTACAATATTTGCAAGCACCCACTTGCTGGAGACACCAATCCATTTTTCAATGCTTAGCAAGAACCCACTTGCTGGAGACACCTATCCCCTTTCAATGTTTTGCAAACACCCATTTACAGGAGGCACATATCCCCATTTAATGTTTTCACAAGCACCCACTTGCTAGCTACCAACCTGTTACATAGATTAGGACATTAATCCTCTGCCTTGCACCACCCTACAACCCTAAAGTAAATAAGTTATTCATTTTTTGGTCAATCACAAAACCTCATATTCTTGATATCTCCTCCTCATCTATTCATGCAGATGTGCTTTTCATGTAGTCTGTTATTCCTATAAATCTACTTTTTCTATAGACTGCTATTCTTGTAGATGTTAATATTGTAGAATTTATTCCTATAGATCTGCTTTTCTTGTAGATCTACTTTCCCTGCAGACTGTTATTCATGTTGATGCTAATATTGTAGCATCCGTTCATGTAGATGTTCATTTCATGTAGTCTACTATTCTTGTAATTCTATTTTTCTTGTTGTATGTTGTTCCTGTAGTTGCTAATATTGTAGCATATTTTCTGTGTAGATCTATTTTCCTTATAGACTATTATTATTGTATATGTTGATACTGTAGCAACTATTCCTATAGATATGCTTTTCCTGTAGATGTTGATGTTGTAACAGTTATTCCTGTAGATCTGTTATTCATGTAGATGTTATTATTTTTTAATATGATATTCTTGTAACCGTTGTTATTTATGAATCCTATATTTCTATAGCTGAAGTTATTTATGAATATGATATTCATGTAATTGTTGTTATTTTTTAATATGGCGATTAAATATTCATGCTCTCAAACCTTCTCATAGAATAAAGTTTTTACACACTCCTCAAGACTCCCAAAACATATTCATTCCATACCTCACAGCATTGCATATTTACTTCATTACAGTCAAGAATAGTATTTATTTAGGATTAAATCACATACCTTTCATATTGCAATTTAGATTCAAAAACCCTCCTCCAGTTTGATTTCCAACTCTTTGATATTCATTATAACTGGACTCTTTCTTCTGACCACTATTGCTCATTTGATAAACTCCTTCACCCTAACTCATATCATCTTACACTTATTCATACTTCACACCCACTTTTACTCTTCAATTTGATAAAATATTTATACTAGTTTTTATAATGGTTTTGTTTCCCATAGAAAGATAAAATCTATGGTATAATCACAAAACATTTTTATTCACCATGTCAAGACTTTGACCACTTCAAAATACCACTTATGATTTCCTTCCGTGAAAAATACTTGTTGTGTGAACACATTATTACTAGAATCCCAAGTTCCTATAGTCAACATGTTTTACCGAAATTTTAGTTATTACCGGAATCCTAAATTCATGTAGTTCAACAGTTATTACATGAATCCCAAATTCCTATAGAAAAACAAGATGGAGATGCACATAATTGCAAGTACACTACATCACTCAACCAATAACCTCAAAATTTGATATCAATGACACCACTCACTGCCATACCCGCAACCAGTTTGACATCAATGTCAACACTTTCTCAACAAGAGCCCTTTCCACAAACTTATTTGACTCACCTAGAGTATTTAATAAGATGGGAACTGGTACACCCAGAGTATATGAGAAAAAGAGCGCTAATGAACCCTATGACCATGTGAACAAATTCATTTATGCAGCTTGAGATATTGAGAGAAACCATGATGGCATGCCCAAAGTGAATTGTGATTACTATGATATGATTAGTGCATTATTGGATGGTTGTCATCTACAAATTTTCATGCTATATTGTTACACAAAGTGAGTGACCTGGTGATTTGTGAGAGAAATCCATGGCAGGAAAGAAGAGGCCACAACAAAAAATGAACATAGCTTCCAATGAGACATCTATCTCCTCTATAAATCTCCAAATTAAAAAATGAGCTCAACAACAATGAGAAGAAAAGACGATGCGAGGATCTCCCTTCCACCGCTTGCATGACCGAGCATTGGGAAATAACATAAAATTGTTGAATATTTAATAGGATAATCATTTCCATAGATTTGGCATTGTCCATTTCCTGATTGGTATTATTAGAGATTTGGTCACGGCTAACGACATAATATGCACTATTGATAGTGCGATTTCTATTGTTTCATTCAAACGTAATGAAGATTAAATCTATGCTTATGCTAATGATGATGAAAACCTCCTGTTCATATTATTACCATTCAAAATGAACTTGTATGTTAAAATGAACATAAATATTCATTGATAATAATTGTGACTGAGTTTGAAGATGATGCAAACCCCCATCCCTACTTCGGGGGCTTGCGCGACCTCCCGATATAGGATTGTTCACATAGGAGATGAATTAGCTCTTGGATCCCTACTGGATCCCCTCTAATATACATAGGCCCCTTTCCTTGTGCAGGTCCAAGAAAACCTGCAGGCGCTTTACTCTAATCCCCCTTCAACTTCAATTCAATACCTAAGATGCTAGCCCCTTTCCTCCAGCAGAAATCTCACGTGACCACGGGATAGAACCAAGTGCTCAACTAAAAATAACTATATGAAGCTTCAAGATTTGGATTATTTACCAACACAAAATTCCAATTCTCTTGAATAGTCAAACTGTCGAACTCCCAAAGAGTTCCAGGGATCAATAGTCCACACTCCTTTCCAAGATCTATGACTCAAAGGAACTCCGGGGCTCTAGGCTTTGAGACTTTTCTCCACTCCAACACACAATACCTCCAAACTCACGAAGGGAGATAACCATAGATCTGACGATTGATTGTTTCCTCATATCAATGGTCTATGTTCACTCCAGACTCCAAGCTTCAGGACTTTTACAACCTTAACCAACACTTCCACCTAAATTTTTGAATGTCAAACTCCTCGGAATCTATGGTCCATGCGTCCCTGAAAACAGACAGTCGATATTTACTTCAAACTTCAGGGAATTCTTCCCTTTTTGCAACAATGACCAAATTCTCATGGAGTCTCAAATTGTCGAACCTCTCAGGATCCAATGACTCACACTCTCCTAGTGATATACAATGTAGATTCACTCCAGTACTTCGAAGCTTCAGGGAATTTCGGATCAAACCAAAATTTACAAACAATCTTCTGGATTTTCGAACTTTGAATACTCGATGATATGTGGATATGTGTACCTAAAACTAAGGGTTGTGATCTAATCCGGTCTTCAAGACGTTCACCTCACTTACAAAAATAACTTAAAATTGTCAGAGCAGCAAAGTCCGAAGGACTTGGGAAATTAATAGTACTGCTCCTTTTCTTGATCCAACAGCCGTGAGATATTTTGTTAACTCCAAACATATCTCGTTCAACCACCCTCCAAACATAAAGGATTCTTCCTCTTAAGGAATTTCTTGCGCTATCCTTCCTTATATTTTTCACTTAAAAGACTTGAAACTTGGCTCACACTTTGTGATTCTCTCTTGATCTTGGGACTTAATAAAGTCTCATGCGCACTCCTTGTGCTCACTCTCTCCTATGAACTTGGGACTTATAAAATTCAGCTGCGCACTCCTTACACTATCTCTCTTCTGAGCTTTATCAACAATTGATTAAGTGTCAACTCTATGCACTCTTTGCACTGGTCTCCCCTAAGATATTTTATACTCTTGTGACTATAGGCACAGTCCTTGTTCTCGCTTTGCATAAAATGTATGTTATTTCTCCTGAGATTTCAAACCTGTAAATGATTCTTCTTCTTCACTCCTTGTGTGGGAACTGTGAACTCCTTGCACCGATATTTCAAAAGAGAAACAATTGAAAATTAAAATAACACTAAGGATTCATTTAACCAACCATTTACATGCACACACACAGACAAAAAAAGAGATAAATAACATAAACATTTACCTAATTACTCAAACATAAACAGTATTAGGAATTGAAAGCAATTCTCCTCTTATATATTCCTTCAACAAATATTTACATATATTTCAACAACCTTCAACAACTCTTCTGTTCAACAACTTCTTTCAAAAACAACCTCTTTTCTCAGCAACAACAACAACAACTTCTTTTGGGCATAGAGTGCATACATTTATACATGAAGGGGCTTCTCGAGCCTTCCCTCCATACTATTCTATTTCTTTCATATCACAATTAAAGAATCCTACCACTAAGATTATTACAATAAATGAATAATTACAATCTAGATATGAGTCGATGCTCAGAATATGTACAATCCTACAGGAATTAAAAGAAGTTACAAGCTTCTGGAGCACATACAATGGCTCTACCTTCAATATCTCATGGGATCTTTAATTACAAGGTTTTCAAAATTAAAAGTGACGTCTCCTCCTTGGAATCCAATCCAGTTAAGTGTGTTGTGCCTGATGTTGAGTCACCTTCCATAATGCCTCATTGAATGATGATGATGAGTCTCCTCTTGATCATATGTCCCTTCTGTATCATCCATCTTGTAAGGGTATAAGTCTGCTACATTAAATATTGGATAAATTCCAATGTCCTCTGGCAGTTCAATCTCATAATGATTTGTAGCAATTTTTTCGAGGATCTTATAAGGTCCTATATTCTTCACCTTTAGCTTATTATATTTTCCTCTTGGAAATATGTCCTTCCTCAGGTGTGATGAGACTTGATCTCCAATCTCAAAATTCACCTCTCTTCTTATTTGATCTACTTTGTTCTTGTACCTTTGGCCACTATCCTGTAGCTATATTTTGTTTTGATCATGCAACTTCTCCATTTCTGCGACAAAATCCTCTGCTCTTGCACTTCGAAGTTCTATTGGAGTTACTTCACACACATCTAGGATGTACTTTTCCTAAGTTTTTTCCTTTTTTATTAGTCACCATTAGTCATTATCCAGTCTCCTATATTTTAGGGGAGAATATTCCACCTGGAGAATATTCTCTTTCGGTTGACACTTCAATTTGACTAGTTGAGTTGAGTTTAGATGCTGCATTGGTTTTGTCACCATGCAACATTGGGATCATCACCATTTTACTGCACACTTGACTTGGTATCATCACCATACTAGAGCATTACCCTTGATTCCTTGATCTACTCCTCACTACACTCTTTTCATTCAGTTAACTGAAGACTAGTTGACTAGTTAACTCAGCTAGGTGGTAGTTCACTCTCGTAACTGCTTGAGAGACTAGACTAGGTGGCAGTTCACTCCCGTAACTACTCGTGTGTGTCCATATCACTCTATAATACCACTATGGTGCATTGGTTCTCATATAGTGTACAATCATTGATTTATATAGAGTATATCATGTGTAAATTATTCGTTATTCGTTACGGTTAATGAGAATTATTCTATTCCTTCTCTCCTTCTTCTTCTTTCTCAATTTATCTCTGCAAACATGTGTAGTATTTTATAGCTAGATCTATTATGTGTAGGTTCAACACATTTACATGGTATCAAAGCTGATGGACTGCTAAGAAAAAGTTACACCAAAATTTTTTGTAAGTACAAAAGATTGAAGACAACGGAAAGATGGATTTCCAAAAATAATTCATTCTTACACCTTACAACTACTTTGCATGGAAGGAGAGAACAATGATTCATATCTGAACCAGAGGATTGTAAAGGTTAACCTTGAATATAGATACATAACTGAAATCAGCCATAGAAAAATCCAAGTACTTAAATTAGATGGATGAAGCACTCAGAATGATTTGAAGTCTTATTTCTCTCGATCTCATTTTCACATATCTTCCTGTAAGACTCCCACTGAATCCTGGAACACCTTGGAATGGATATTTGGAAAATAGGATGAGATGAGGGGACACATGCTGGAGGTGGAACTTCTCACATTGGATCCAAAAATCTTCGACAATATCCAATATTTCTTTACAAAATTCAAGGATTTATTGTCTCAACTCAAAGCTTGTGGGGTTGATAAATCTAGGGAGGAGAAAAAAAATTGTTCTCACCATTCTCTCCAAACTTGGTCCTGAATTATCTATATTCGTATCCACATTTCATTATGTCATATTCGTCTTTGGAGCCACCTGGAAGATTCCTTCTCTTGAGAACTTTATTGAATCCCTGACACAAGAGAAAACCAGGCTCATCAACATGGGAAAAATCAAAGGCCCAAAGGCGCATGAACTTACTGTGCATTATGGAAACCACCAATATCATAAATCTAAAGATAAAGACAAAAATAAATCTCATTCACATCTGAAGAAGGAAGTGTACACAAAACCATTCACCGATGCCTCTAGATCCAAAGGGGGAAATGGAATAAAAGGGGATAAATGGATGTACTGTCACAAAGGATTCCATCAAGAATCCACGTGCATGAAAAAAAAAATATATCTAATGTCTCAAATAATTCATAAAAACAACCTTGGAGATCTCATCCCCGAGGGTGCCAAGAAGAAGAATCCAAAAGATTTGAATCCCAAGAAAGGCAATTCTAGCCATGCCTTGATTTCCATCAACTCCTCTCCCAATGCTTGGATTGTAGATTCAGGAGAATCACATCACATGGATGCCCCAAAAAAATTATATTCTTCATTGGATGCATGCAAAGGTCCTCCTATTTTGATGGGGGACAACTCTTATGTCGAAGTCATCGACAAAGGAAGGATTGAACTCACCAACGGAAGCTTCGAGAATGTGTTGCATGTTCCCAAAATTTTCGTCAAACTTTTATCCTTGTATCAGATGACGAATTACGTCACTGGAAAGACATTCATATTCACACCAAATGTTGTGGACATCTACGACATGCAAACCAACTCCATGGTTGCTACTAGTGAGGTAAATCACCAGTCTAGATTGTATACTTGTTCTGAATTCATTAAACCTGATTCTACTTTACTACTTACTCATGTTGATGAAAGTAGTAGGATATGGCACGAAGGTTTGGACATTTGAATTTCAGATACATGCAACAAATTAGAAAGAAAATATTGGTTCATGGTCTACCAGACATCCATTTCTTTAAGGGAGTATGTGAGGGATGTGTTCTCGAAAAACACCCTCACGAGAAATTCGACAAAGGAAAGTCTTAGAGTGCTTATGCACCTTTAGATCTGATCCACAATGACCTTATGGGTCCTTTTCCACATCCATCCATCAGCAAAGTGAGGTTTTTTCTCATTTTTGTTGATGATTTCTCACATTTTACATGGATCTACTTTCTCAGGAAATAATTTGAGGTCTTTCAACACCTCAAAGATTTCAAAGCCCTGGTTGAGACATAGTCTGAAAAGAAGATCAAAGTCCTTCAAAATGATAATGAGGGAGATTATGTCAATAATGAGATCCATGATCTTTTCCATGAGGTAGGGATTCAGTTGCAGTACATAGTTCCCTATGCTCCGCAGGAAAATGGAGTTTCTGAGTGGAAAAACAGATCTCTAAAGGGGATGGCATCTTGCATGTTGCATGCAAAGTCACTACCACAGAGACTATGGGATGAAGCACTTAATTGTGCAAAATACATCCAAAACATATCTCCCCATATTTATGTCAAGGATAAGACCCCCTACGAGGCTTGGAGCGGAGGCCTCAAACCGGAAGTGACCCACTTTCGCATTTTTGGTTCATGTGCATGGGCCCAGATTCCTTTGAAAAGAGGAAGGCGCTTGATCCACAGAGAACTGAGTGTATGTTTTTGGATACCCTGATGATGTGAAGGGATATAGGCTTATTGATATTTCCTCTAACCAGCTCATCATTGAGCATAGTGTCCAATTCGAGGAAAGTGTCTCGCATGTACCTCAATAGCCGCATGCAAACACCTTCATTCTTCCACTTGTTCAAGATGATGAGCATGAACATGACAGATCTTCTTCAGACAAGATTTATGATTCACATGAATAAGATGATTCAGATTTAGAATCAATACAGTCAGATGCAGAGTCAGAGCATCCAGATGCAGTTGTAGAGCCAGAGCAGAGGCCCAAGTGGGCACAAACTACTCTTCAGGATGTTGGGGATCTCGTTGGTGATCCAGCGGATACTAGGAGGACTCAATCTGATTTCAAGGAGCCTTTTGTTGCACTCAATTCCACTGAACCATTGCCCTCCAAGAATATTTTCTTGGTTCAGTATCCAGATCCATAGTCTTATGGCGAGGTTGTTGGAAATCCCTTTCAGGAATTTTCCATGCAGGAGTACAACTCCCTCCTCGAGAACCAGACTTAGGATCTGGTTCCCCTTCCTTATGGGAGGTAAATTTTTAGATGCAGATGGCTCTACAAGACCAAGAGCACAGTGGATGTACATATTAGCAGATACAAATCCAGGCTTGTTGCCAAAGGCTTTCAACAGGTGCATGGTATTGACTATGATGATACCTTCACTCCAATAGTGAATATGGATTCCATATGATTGGCACTTGCCATTGCAACAACCAAGGGATGGGAAGTCCATCATATGGATGTGAAGAATGAATTTCTTTAGGGTGACCCCTCTGAGGAGATCTATATGGAGCATCCCCAGGGATTTATGTAGGACTCATCTTTGGTCCATCGACCGAAGAAGTCTCTTTATGGCCTCAAGCAGGATCTGAGGGCATGGTATGCCAATATGGACTCCTACATGTTGTCACATAACTTTGTACATTTTAAATCAGACCCGAATTTGTACATGATCAGGACGACCGATTCACTTCTACTTTTAGTTCTGTATGTTGTTGATTTGTTGATCATCGATTGATCAACTTCAATGATTATTGTAGTCAAGAGGATTCTACAAGACAGTTTTTTGATGATGGACATGGGTCTGCTACACTTCTTCCTTGGAGTCGATATCAATCAGGATGCATCAAGCATCAAACTATCTCAGACCAAGCATGCATGAGATCTCCTTGAGAGATTTCACATGATAGACTACAAGTGTGCTCCGACTCTTTTCCTATCAGGAGTCAAACTTGAGGATGGCGAGGAGACTCCACTGGTTGAAAACAAAATGTAAAGACGGCTAGTGGGGATCTTGTTGTATCTCACACACTCTAGAACAGACCTATCCTATGCATTTGGCACAGTTTCCAAGTTCATGAAGGAGCCGCATGAGCTACATTGGAAGGCTACAAAGCGTATCCCTCGATACGTATAGGTCACCGTAGCCTTTGGGATTCATTATGCAGTAGACTCTACATTAGATCTCATCGATTTTACTGATTCTGACTTGGTTGGAAATAACACTGATCACAAGTCCACATCCGGTTACTCACTTAGTCTTGGTTCCAGGCCTATCTGTTGGTCAAGCAAGAAGCAAGCTGCCATTTCTCTATCTTCAATCGACACAGAGTATAGAGGGGTAGTTAACATAACCATTCAAGCAATGTGGCTACAACATTTTCTCACTGAGTTGGGAATTTAGTTTCATTGGTCGATCGTCATCTGGTGTCACAAACAAAGTACTATGAAGTTTTGTAGAGATCCAGTGCAAAGGTAGCAAACGAATCACATTGAGATCCACATGCACTACATCTAAGACTTAGTACACGAGGGGATCATTGAACTACATTTCTGTCCTTCAGCAGAATAGATGACATAAATCTTCACCAAGACCTTCAGTGAGCAAAATTTCCATTCTCTGTGAAGTCATCTTGGAGTGAAGGACACAAATGCCAAGCAAATGTAGTTCTTCTTTTTACATACATTGTACCTTGAGGGGGGGGGGGGGTTTCCCATGAGGTTTTCCTTCTTTCCTCACTTTATTTCAGTGTATCTTTTGTATTTGGATACCTAACATGGTCTCGTTACCAAGACCCTTGGAGCTACTTCACACACACCTAGGATTTCATTTTCCTAAGGTTTTTCCTTTTTTATTATTCACAATTAGTCATTATCCATTCTCCTATATTTTAGGGGAGAATATTCCACTGGAGAATATTCTCTTTCAGTTGACACTTCAGTTTGACTAGTTGAGTTGAGTCTAGATGCTGCATTGGTTTTGTCACCATGCAACATTGAGCTCATCACCATATTAATGTGCACTTACCTTGGGATCATCACCAAACTAGCACATTACCCTTGATTCCTTGATGTACTCCTCACTATACTCTATTCAATTAGTTAATTGAAGACTAGTTGACTAGTTAACTCAGCTAGGTGGTAGTTCAATCCTGTAACTGCCTGAGAGACTAGACCAGGTAGAAGTTCACTCCTGTAACTGTTGGTGTGTGTCCATATCACTCTAGATGGCCACTATGGCACATTAGTTCTCCTCTAATGAAAATTCATTGAGTTATACAAAGTATATCATGTGTAAATAATTCTTTATTCATTACGGTTAATGAGAATTCTTCTATTCTTTCTCTCCTTCTTCTTCTTTCTCAATTTCTCTCTACAAATGTGTGTAGTATTTTATATCTAGATCTATTATGTGCAGGTTCAACACATTTACAAACTCATCTCATCCCAAATATCTCAACTCTGAAATTCTTCTTGAATGCATCCCATATACTATCTGGAATGGAATTTTACATGTACTCCTGTTTGGCGAGTCATTATATGAAAACTCCGCTTGAGGCAAAATTTTATCCCACTGACTGTTATGTTCAGTTACCAAAATCTTTATCATATTCTCTAAGCTTCTATTCACTGCCTCATTCTGTCCATCTGTCTAAGGGTGATATGCAAAACTAAAAGACAAATTTGTTCCCAACTTTTTTCCACAAAGTCTTCCAAAAGTGTCCCACAAATTTGGTATCTTTGCCTGAGACTATACTCCTGGGTAACCCATGCAATCTCACAATCTCTTTGAAAAACATATTTGCTATGTGGGTAGAATGATTGGTTTTGTGACATGGTATAAAATGTGTCATCTTTGAAAATATGTTAACCGCCACAAATATTGAATCATTTCCCTTCTGGGTTCTTGGTAATCCCCCAAAAAAATTCATACTTATAGCATCCCATGTCCTATCTGGAATATAAAATGGTTGATACAATCGAGTATTCTATTTCTTTCCTTTAGCATATTGGCAAATTCTACATCTATCCATGAACTTCTTCACAACATACCTCATGCATGGCCAATAATATGAAGAACTCGACTGTGCATATGTTTTATCATGGCCAAAATGTCCATCCAATCCTCCACTATGTTTTTCTTTCAACAAATTATCCCTCATAGAGCACTTTGGGATAAACAATTGGATTCCTTTGAATAATAATCCTTCTTGGATCATATACTCCATCCATTTATTTTTATCCCTTAACAAAGGATTTTCACATGCTTCGTAAGATTCCTTGAAATATGGGTCTTTCTGGTACATCTCCTTGAGGTGTTCAAATCCCAAACTCTCCACTTGGAATTCCTGCAAGATTAAACATGTCCTACTCAAATCATTTGCAACTTTGTAAGCACTCCCACTAATATGATTGATGACAAAAGTATAATTCTGCATGAATTCTACCCATTTGGCATGCCTCTGGTTTAATTTCTCTTGTCTGGTTATGAACTAGAAAGCACGATTGCTAGTATACAAAAAAAACTCCTTTGGCATTAGATTATGTCTCCATTTTTTCAAAGTTTGAATTACAACATAAAATTCCTCATCATACGTTGAATACTTCTTCTTAACATCATTTAACTTCTCACTGAAATAAGCAACAGGCTTATCATCTTGACTTAAAACTGTGTCAATGGCCACTCCACTTGCATCCCATTTGACCTGGGAAGTCTTCTTAAAGTATGGCAGAACTAAGATAGGTTATTCTGTTATCTTTTCTTTCAACAATCTAAATCCTTTCTCGTCTTCTTTTGTTCAGTTAAAAGATCCATGTTCCTTCTTTATAGTATCTAATATGGGTGCGCAAATACTACTGAAATTCCTAATGAACTTTCTATAAAAGCTCGCTAACCCATGATTTTTTTTTACTTCAAACACACTTCTTGGAGAAGGCCACTCTCTCACAGTCCTCACTTTTTTTGGATCCATCTTCAATTCATTTGAAGATATTACAAATCCCAAATACAAAAGTTATGTCTTCATAAAAGAACATTTCTTCAAATTCACCAACAACTTTTCTTGCTACAACCTTCTCAACACCATCTTCAAGTGTCTTAAATGCTCCTCTTCAATTTTACTAAAAACTAGAATATCATCTAAATAAATGATCACAAACTTACCAATAAAATATTTGATCACATCATTCATTAATCTCATGAATGTACTTGGAGACATCGTTAATCCAAATGACATAACAAGCCACTCATACAATCCTTCATTTGTTTTGAATGTTGTTTTCCATTCATCTCCCTCTCTCATTCTTATATGATGATAACCACTCTCCAAGTCTATATTGGAAAAATAACTAGCTCCACTCAAACAATCCATTAAATCATCCATTATGGGTAAAGGAAATCTATACTTAATGGTTATCTTGTTGATGGCTCTAGAATCTATACACATTCTCGAGCCTCCATCCTTCTTTCAAATCAACACAATTAGTAGTGCACAAGGGATCAAGATTTCTTTGATCAAACCTTTATTCAACAACCCTTGGACTTGTTCTTTGACCTCTTCATTCTCCTAAGGGGTTAACATGTATGCTTCTTTGTTTGACAAAATTGCTCCTAGAATAAGGTCAATATGATGACTGATACTCCTAATGGGCGCTAAGGTATGATATAACTTATCCACCACAATGTCAACAAACTCATCCAATAACTCCTGAACTTTCATAGGAAAACCATTCATAAAAGTGTTTGTAAATATGAATCTTGGCTTACCTATAACAACAAACTGAATTTCCTGATCTTTCTTAACTTCTTTCAAGAGCTCTTTCCCACTCATGAGAAGTATACTAGGACTAGCCTCCTCTTTGAATCCCTTATCTTCTATTGGAAACAACATATGTTTACACCCATTTTTCTCAAGGATGTAAGTATTCTTCCTTCCATCATGTCTGAAATTCCTATCATATTTCCAAGGTCTCCCAAAAAAAACATGACAAACACCCATAGGTATGACATCATATAAAACTTCATCCTTATAACTACCAATTTTAAACTCAACTTTACACTGTCTACTTACCATGATTTGATGTCCTTTCTACAACCACAACACCCTGTACGGACTCAGATGTGTTGTCATCTTGAACTTTATATTTTTCACCATCTCCATGGATACTAATTTTTTAGTGCTCTCACTTTCTATGATTACCTTGCATACTTTATCTCTGATCTTGGAAGTAGTTCTAAATAAACTGTTTCTATGGACTCGTTATCCTACCTCTTTTTTTGGCTTTACGAGAGCTTTCCTCATCATCAAAGATCTTCCTTCTTTAGTTTGTTCTTCTTTCATCTCTATCTCCACATTCCTCTATTGTGCCTCATAAATGTGATCTTCTCTAACTCCTGCATTCTTCTTTTCAGGACATTCCCAAAACATGTGCCTTGTTTTCCCACAAGAATAACACTTCACTTCTCCTTCTCTGCCTATTCCTCTACCTCTTGGAAAAGGATTCCTTCCTTTAGAGTATCCTCCTCTATAAACTTCTCCTCTATATGTATAATTGTTAAATCCTCCAATTTCTCCCCTGAATTTTTGGAATTTCCCTCTGTTGGTTCCTCTTCCTCTACTAGGACTCTTTCTCGTGATCCTCTGACCTTGATTCCTTGCCATTTTTTCTTCTACCTTCAGGGCTACCTGATAAGCATCTTCTACAATCCTCATTGTTATCATACTAATTTCATCCTGGATCTCATACCTCAATCCATTAATATACCTAGCAGCTTTCTCTGTATCATTCTCCCTATGTCCTACTCTTATATTCAACTTATAAAATTCTTCATTATATTCCTTCACCAAAAAACCTTTCTGTCTTAGATTCTGCAACCTTCTGAACATATTCAAATGATAATACTTGGGTATGAATTTATCCTTAATATTATCTACCATTCTATATCAACTCTTAATCTTGGACTTACCTTTCCTCCTTTTGTCAGCTTGCAACTCATGCCACCATAAAGCTGCAGGTCCCTTCAATCTGGTCATCGCATGTTTTAATTTTTTTTCATCATCAATCTCCTCATAGTCAAAATACTTGTCTAAAGAAATTATCCAGTCAAGCAATTCTTCTACATTCAAATTACCTTCATACATCAGGACTTTCATCTTTTCTTTGGTTCCTATCTTGAAAACATCTCTCAACAATAGCTCCTCTACTATTTGTTATCATATAGCTTCTTCTTCTTCTATATATTCACTTTTAGCTTCACCGAAATCACTAGTCTCTGGTGCTCTCCTTTTTGTTGTTTCCATTCCAAGATTGCACAAAGTTGTCTCATTTCCTCCTCCATGGCTACATTGACTACAGGTCTCTCCCTACGTCTCCTTGGCGACATGGTTCTAAATATTTTGTTTCTCACATAAGTTATTCCTTATTTTATACCACTTGATGGTATCAGACAAAATATTGTCCGAGCTCTGATACCACTTGATGCAAACCCCCACCCCACCTTCTGGGGCTTGTGCGACCTCCCAGTCTAGGATCATTCACACAGGAGTTGAATTATCTCTCGGATCTCGGCTGGATCCCCTCAAATATAAGCAAGCCCCTTTCCTTGTGCATGTCAAACAAAACCCGCAGGTGCTTTACTCTAATCCCTTTTCATCTTCAAGTCAATAACAAAAATGCTAGCCCCTTTCCTCCAGGGGAAATCTCATGTGACCACGAGCTAGAACCAAGTGCTCAACAGAAAGGTGCTATCTGGAGCTTCAGACTTCATAGGATGTACTAACACAACACTCCAATTCTCCCAATATCCGAACTGGAAAACTCATGAAGAGTTCTGGGGATCAATGGTCCACACTCCTTGCCAAAATCTATGGCTCAAAGGAACTTTGGGGAACCAGGCTTCAAGAGTTTTCTCCGCTCCAACACACAATACCTCTGAACTCATGAAGGGATGAATCCACAGATCTGATTGTTGATGTTTTCCTCAGATCAACGGTCTGTGTTCACTCTAGACTCCAAGCTTTGAGACTTTTCCAACCTTAACCAACACTTCCTCCCAAATTACCAAATGTATAACTCCTCAAAATCTATGGTCCATTTGTCCCTGAAAAGGGATGGTTGGGATTTACTTTGGACTTCAGGACTTCAGGGAATTATTCCCTTTGCGAAAAATGACCAAATTCTCTTGGAGTGTTGAATTGTTGAACCTCTCAGGATCCAATGGCTCGCACTCTCCCAGTGATCTACGATGTAGATTCACTGTGGGACTTCATAGCTTCGAGGAATTCCGCACCAAACCAAAATTTTCCAACAATCTTCTGAACTGTCAAACTCTGAATACTTGGCGATTTGCATACACATGTACCTAACACCAAGGTTCAATATCTACTCTGGTCTTTGCAACTTTCACCTCAGTTACAACAATAACTTAAAATTGTTGGAGAATTGAAGTCCGAAGGACTTGGGAAATTAACAGTCGCGCTCATTTTCTTGATCCAACGGTTCTGAGATATTTTGTTAACTTCAAACATATGTCATTCACTCACCCTCCAATTAAAAGCGATTCTTCCTCTTAAGGAATTTCTCTTTCTATCCTTCATTAGCTTTATCACTTAAAAGACTTGAACCTTGGCGCACAATTTCCACTTCTCTATTGATCTTGGGACTTAAGAAAATATCCTTCGCACTCCTTGTGCTTTCTCTCTTCTCTGAACTTGGGACTTATTAAATTCACCTGCGCACTCCTTGTTCTATCTCTCCTTTAAGCTTTATCAACACTTGACGAAGTGTCAAGCTTGTGCACTGTTCTCCCCTTGGATATTTTATACCCCTGTGAGTATAGGCTCACTCCTTGCACTCTCTCTACGTAAAATTTATGCTATCTCTCCTGAGATTTTGAACCTGTAAACAATATATCCTCCATACTCCTTGCATGGGCACTGTGCACTCCTTTCACTGAGATTTCATAAGAGAAACAATTGAAACTTAAAATAACACTAAGGGTTCATTCAACCATCCATTTATATGCACACACACAAACATAGAGATAAAGAACATGAACATTTACCCAATTACTCAAAGATAAACAGTCTTAGGAATTGAAATAAATTCTCCTCTTCTATATTCCTTCAGTAAATATTTACAAAGATTTCAACAACCTTCAACAACTCTTCTCTTCAACAACTTCTTTCAAAAACAACCTCTTTTCTCAGTAAGAACAAAAACAACCTCTTTTGGGCATAGATTACATACATTTATACATGAAAGGGCTTCTCAAGCCTTCGCACAAGACTATAGTAGTGCTTTCATATCACAATTAAAGCATCCTACCTCCAAGATTATTACAATAA
Source organism: Picea engelmannii (assembly GCA_009831015.1). Taxonomy (NCBI): domain Eukaryota; kingdom Viridiplantae; phylum Streptophyta; class Pinopsida; order Pinales; family Pinaceae; genus Picea; species Picea engelmannii. The sequence goes on from ML790427.1 coordinate 33,411, forward strand.
ATGAATAATTACAATCCAGATATGAGTCGATGCTCAGAATATGTACAATCCTACAGGCATTAAGAGAAATTACAATCTTCTGGAGAACATACAATGACTCTAGCTTCAATATCTCATGGGATCTTTAATTATAAGGTTTTCAAAATTAAAAGTGACACGTCCTCCTTGGAATACAAGCCAATTAAGTGCATTGTGCCCGATGTTAAGTCACCTTAGATTGCGCCTCATTGAATGATGATGGTGATGCTCTTACATCAGAAAATCTAAGAATTATTCAGAACTGATTAAGGATTATAAGCCTTGAAATTCCATCCATGAAATATGGACTAACTATGATGAACAACAAAGGGAAAACAATGATATTTAAAAAAGGGAAGGTTATAAAAAAAATGTGATGTGGAGGAGGGTTTTTTGAATAACACCAAAGAATATAATGTGGTGTCTTTTAAGTTTACATGGAGGGGAGGGCCCATGTACCATGCGCCCCCCTCCACTTTATCCCTTTTAAATATGTACGCACACCCTTTACAAACCAAAGAATGAGTCTAAGTCAAGAAAAGTAACATGATACCCAGAGGACTTGAGCACAATGTTATTGATACGATTTGAATCTAATGCAAGGAACTACACCGGTCCATACCAAAGTTGTTGTGGGGAACTATGTCGATCCACTCAAAGATTGTATAAATATTGAGTCCAGTAAGCACCAGAGGTGTTTATATGATTGAGGCCAGTACCATACTGGAGTTGAAGACATGTTTGAGGCATGTACAGACTGACAACCATGATGGATATGCTACCGGTCATGGTAAGTTCAAATTTGTTTGAATGATTGTAAGGGATATGTATTATTGGTGAAGTGGAGGAGGGAAGTGGGGCATTGCCCACGAATCCCCCTTTTATCTTTGGTTCAAATTGGAGTTTGAGGGGTGTGGCATGCCACGCCCTTCCCCTTTACATATTTTAATACTTCTTAAAACCATGCCTTTCCTCCTTTTTCATATCATGCATAACATTGAGTGAGAGTTGGTGAAGTGGATTGAATGGGGGACCACCCCTTTTTGATAAATATTTTTTTAATTCTTTAACCATTTAAGAATTAAATTTTCCTCCACTCCAAAACTGAAATATGACTAGGCGTCATCACTTGAAACCAAACCAATGTGAAATGACTCACTCTAGGTCCACATATAACACACTAGCACCATGAAGACATTAACCAAGTCTCAATATCACAATGATAACTTGTGAGTTCCTACAACAAGATGTGACTAGAGCTCCTCCAACTTTTTACAACTTGTCTCAACCATCAACTCACCAGTGAGGGGAATCACTCATTCCTCGTTGACACACCTAACGTCAGATTCAATCACCTCATATATGTTGATAAACTAGAGCTAATCAACTAATCTTCACTAATACATACTGGGGTAGTTCACACCTTCCTTGCTAGTACATAACAGAACAATTCGTGCCTTTCATGTCAATATAGGAGTTTGTGATTTTTTTGTTGATACAACATGTTGGTCTTCTACTATTCTTACTACCTTTCTTGGGCTGACCCAGGTTCAGGTCTACCATGGTTTCCAAGAAAACCCTTTTAAAACTATCATCCCCTCTAGTAAACCAGAAGGATGCGCCGTACAAAGAGTGCATTGCGCAGTCTCACCCGAGATAGTTCTATTGGTGGTTGCAACGCTCAAGTGATTACAACCTAGGAATGAGTGGGGATATGGGATTAAACTCCATGATATTCATTTTTTACTTTACATTCAACTTATATTGAATACATTGTCGCTCTTATTCATGCATGTAAAATAGTAGATCTAACTAGTCATTCACGCATTTGTCTAACATCTAATCATTGACAGTAAAGGAACTACACAATATTCAATCACATAACACATGATATACCATGGTTCACCCCTCCTAGGATACGTCCACAAATATTTGGCTACTATGTTCTTTTATTATGGTGTTTCCAAAACTACAGCGTCGCACGCATTACAACTCTCAATCATAGGGTCGATATCTACAATGAGGTGGACTAGATCACACCAGGCTCCTCAGCCCGTGATCTAACCCTTAATATATACCATGTTTCCCCTCCTCATCTCAACAACTTACAAAACAGATCAGGTTTACACTCATTCTGGTCCTCTCTCATCAAACCTAATCATTAAGAAACAACAACTACTGAACCATGTTCGAACCCTAACCTAGACCTCTTAGGTACCTACTTATACATGTTTTTTTCTTACCATCCATTACATCTTCTTACCAAAACCCTAACCCTATCATGGCTAGGTCTTCTTGCATGTGTGCCTCCCATGCTTTCCTCTTTTGCATGCGCATCTATCTTGCACGTGCTTGTTTTCCTGCATGCGATTCTACCTTACACATGTTGTTTTTCTTGCATGCGCATCTTCATTACACATGCTACTTTTCCTTAAAACTAGGCCTATGCCCAACACAACACTTCTTTCTTTTCTTTCCAAAACAAGGAAAGAACCTTGTCAAACTTTCTTTCATACTTTGGCCATAAGTTTTGACTCAAATTCGCATTTCTTGCGTTACTTATACCGTTAGAAATGTATTTCCAATATATACAAATTCACAGTTATACAATTTGAGAAATTCCTCACCAATTGTTCACAGTTTTTAGGATTAAGATCTGGCACATTTTCAACATCCATGGAGAACACAAAACCTCAACCAAGACTAAAGGAACCAGGAACCGAATTTAGGGAAGCATATACAAAATATCAATTAATTATTGTTTTAGTCCCATAGGTTCAAAAGAGTTGTTTTAATAGTTTTTTTCAAGGTTACTTTGAGTTCACTCATCTATTGCATGTTGAATCATGCTAGGTACCAATTCCAAAGGAAGGTCGTACTCAACAATTTGAATAGGTAGTGTGTGAGGGAAGCAAACCATGAACAAATACATTCTAGAAATCAAGGAAATCTACCAGTGTGTCGTAGACCCCTCTCAAACATGATCTATCACCCAATATGATAGAGGAACCACAACAACAACAATAATTATCGTAGCAACAAAAGAGTAGAAAATTGGAATCAAACTCAAATGGTTGAAGTAGAAGTCTAAACCCCATGATGATCAACAATCAAACTCAAAGAATGAAGAGTTCCCTATGTCTAGACCATTCTTTGTGGTGGGTAAGGTGCACTATGGCCAAAATATATGATGTACCACCAACTCTAAAAGATAAATTTGAATTGTAACTTCATATTATACATTAAATCATAAACATTCATGTTTTCCTTATTCTCTCATCATTATTAAGGGGATAAGGAAAAACGTTTATAAATAAAAGTTCATGGGGGAAAGGTGGAAGGCCAAGAGTCATGTTGAACTTCGATAAATATGGGGATTGTATCCAAGTAAAGGGATTTTGGCTCTTGGAGCTTTCGTGTAGTACTATTGAAATTGTTAATGAGGAGAAGCTTGTTTGGCCAAGCTATTTTTTGGAGAAATCTGATTCTCATGTTGGACATATGGTGGAGTATTCCTTTATGTTTTTCTCAGCACTCAGGTTGTGTAAGGCTGTAATTCATATTGTAGACTACTCCTGTGTATGATGGCTACATTCTTATTTATGTTCTTTGGGGAATATTTTTCTAGATTCATAGGCATAAAACCGTAAATGATTGTTAAATTCTAGACTATTATGTGTTTGCATTTATTTATTCATATTCTTGTCTTTGACTATGTGAACTATTTCCTTGACCTTTCACATGAGCATGGTTGGTTCTATGTTTTCCTTTTAGTTGCATTAGTTTCCTATGGATGCATGCATCTTATATGATCTTCATTTCATTCCTTAGCTTAGAAAACCTTCAACGATGGACCGAGCTATAACTATTAAACCCCAAACCAGAAATGGAATGCGGGATAGAATATGGATTGGTTCCCTATTCCAAATGATGAGAGGTATAATTGGGACTTCTTATCAGGGGTAACCCATGTTGTTGAGAAAGGGACTTTTTCTTTCATCAATAGAATTGGCGCTAGAAAGAGGGCCTCATGACAAGCCTTCCCATGTGGATTCTTTTCATTAATTTTTAACCAACCCATGGCTCCTATCCGTATATCTGTATGGGATGATATTGTGAGTTTTCTGAGACCCATTAGGTCCATCTCCATTGAGATATTTATTCTCTTGTCAAACTCAAAATTCGATAGCAAAGGGAATGTCTCTACATTTGTGTGTCTCAATCAAATTAACATCGCTCGACAAATTCGTAAGATTGTTTGGGACAATGAAATATGTCAATTGTTTTTCCTCACATTTGAAGGGAGGATTAAAGCCTAGTTTATGACATTTCCAATGAAATTGATTCATAGCTAGAATCAATTCATGGAAATATTTCTCATTGCTCATGTATATTATATTTTTCATGAACTCTTTGATGAAATTTTAGAAGTTCATAGGCTCGAAAATGAATCCGTGGATGATTTATTTCAAATATTCATACATATTTATTATAGATTTCATGAAATATTAAAACCCGCATGCTATGGGGAAAATCCCCTTAATCTAGCTCTAGCGACTAGGCAGAGCCTTGACACCCTAAAAGACAGAAAATATTATATTTTACGCCAAACCAAACACAATCTTATGATAATTAAGGGAAGAGAAGGAAGATAGAAATGTGTACCTTAAGTTCTTATAGCTGATGTTGATCCCTTCCGTTTGTTTTCCGTTCCAATATTGTTGGCCTCCTCCCAAAGCTGGCCTAAAACAATGTTGCATAACAAACTATGACATCATATGCTTAATTATCAAGATTATCTAACGAGTCAGTTTTTCATGAAAACATTCATAAACACAAACACATCGACATAAATATCTGGGACATAAAATTTTCTCTTTTATTAATAACAAAATTGGAAGTTACAACCTAAATTTTGTTGGTGCAGCTCCACAAACCTCACCTGGGTTCATCTACTTTGTCTCCAAGTGCACTATTCCCAATACTATCCTCACCACCAACATGCCAACATAAGGGGAAAAGGATGGATGGTATAAGGATGATGGATGGAAGGGAATGCTAAGGATGTGTTATAACCCTAAATTGCACCACATATGGATACCTGGCATCAGGCCTTCTTACTTACCATTTTTTCCAAGCCATCACTGAAAGTTGTTCTTAGAAAACACTATTTTTGAGGATGTGTGCACCCTGCACCACTATAGCCCACGTATGTACGCTAGTTGCATCATTAATGTCCACATACATATGCTAGATGCATCATTACAGCCTGTGTATACTCACAAAATTTGTAAAGATTAAAAAGATGCAAGGATATACGGGCTTTTGGGTAGTTTCTCAACCAATTGACCACCCATAGCCCGTCACCCAACCGAATAACTATATTTTTGGCATATAAAAGAGGGTGTTTGGGTCCCATTCCAAAGATAAGCACAAAATTATTGAAACTTTGCCCATTTTATAATTCCCCCTTGCCCTAAGAATTTGCAGCCACATTGTGAGTTTTGAGCCAGAATTCCTTATTCTAGCCTTTTTCCTCCATTGCAAGCTTTTTCCATTTCCCTAATGAGAATTGTGAGAGGAGAAGGAAACATGGAAGTAGTTGGAGCTTGGTAAAGAGGATCCCAGGACCAGGTTCGAGGAGTAGTCGTGGATCTCGTTTTGTAAGTGACTTTGTGAGATTAATATAAAGAAGTACTTTTGTTGTCCTGCCATATGATGTGTTTAATATTTATATTTGGTTATATTTGTCTATGATGTATAACCCACTAATTCATATATAGAATGCATGTTCGTAGTTTCTTGTTTATCTTTTAGTGAATGTAGGTTAGCCTTGGGAGGAGACTTGCAGTCGGGAAGCGACTGAACGCAACGGGATCAACACTGGATGCAGAGTTTAAGGTAAGACTACTGGATCCCTATACTTTGTACTTTATGCATGAATGTGGGGTACTGTCTGGATAGTTGTTAAAAGTAGGAGACTTTAGACGATTAGCTCTGCCTACATTTTAGAACCCTAGTGTAGTCTGTAGGGGGGTTTTCCCACTATAACAGAATTGGCGACCATACTAGGGAAGCCTCTAGGGTTTTTAGGGGATATATTTTTGGGTGCTTTAAATTGGTTTGATTGCCTGTTTTGAGTTTTCTATAAGTTTCTGTTTCTTTAAAGGATTATGGTCTTCCATACCAGTATTCCCTTCCTTGTCAGATTTGACTGTTAGTTTTATTTTTGATAAGTTACAGAGGTGTACGCGGCCTACAGTGGGTCTTCATGCATACATACATTCCCTACCTTTTGACAACTCACGTACATAGGCATGATGTTGAAGTATCAGTAGCGTGCCTGTGTCAAATTTTTTTTTTTCAAGAAGAGGCAGTCAACCTCTTCCTTGTTTGAATTCATACTTCTTATGGGTTTTCTTGATCTATCACTGGTGTTATAACCCTAAATTGCACCACACATGCTTACCTGGCATCAAGCCAACTCATATCCCTTCTTTGCCAAAACTCTGCTAAACAAATCTTTGAAAATCTTCTTGTGTAAAGGCCCACGTGCCCTAACCCATTACTGTACATGTGTACACGCTGGCTAACTCACAACTGCCCGTGTGTACCTACAAAAGCACGAAAAAAGGAAAGTTTCTGATGGAACAAAAAACTATGGGTGAGTTAACTGAAACTCTCGGCCATGCATGGCCGAGGGTTAGTCCAAAAACCTAGCTCCTTCTAGCCTATAAAAGAAGGGGTAGGGGTACCATTTGGAGGAGGAAAAAATATAGCAAAGAAACTATGCCCATTTACGTATTCCATTGTCCCAACCTTTTAGCCTTTCCAAATGCCAAAGGAAATTTAAATCAAAGCAATTGAAGGACAGAAGAAGACGAGCCCAGGATCAGGTTCAAGGAGCGGTGGCCGGTCTCAACTTTTGTAAGTTGACTCATTTTAAGTAATAAAGAGAATGCTTTTCCCATCCCAATTCATGAACTTTCTATGGTTTGATTAGTTTATGTTTGATTTCTAACCCGTTAGTAAAAAAGTAGCATGCATGCATAGTTGTTGCTTGTCTTGAATGCAGGTCATCTTTGGAAGGAGCATTGAGAACAAGTAATCAAGCACAACGGAGGATCAACATCAAACGTCGGTAACGAGGTAGGTTGATCTTTCCATGCATTTACTGAGAAAAGGGGATTTAAATCTAGGGATGAAGGTAGAAAGTAATTTCTATTCGGTCATATCTGCATGCAAAGTTTGAACTCTATTTTCTAGTCCATAGGGTGTTTTTCCCAACAACAGAATTGGCAACTCCACTGGGGAGAATACTCTTTAGGGTTCCTGGAATTTTTATTTAGTTTTTGGGTAGTTTAAAGACTAGTTTTTTCTTGCCTGTCTTTTCTTTTCGTTTCTGTAAGGTTTGAGCTAGCAGGGAGTCTGGTTTTCCATACCATCTTTCCCTGACTTTTGCTTGACTGTGTTTTTTAGGACACACAGAGGTACACACGGCCTGCACAAGGCCTGTACGCGTGTACCCACGCCGTATCCTCTTACAACCCGCATGTGAATGCTAGCTATAGACATAGCAGTAGTGTGTAGGAGTTCAGAGAACCTTAGAGGTATTCCTCCTCTTCCCTGTCAAAATCACACATTCTCAGGGGGTTTTCTGGAATTCTGTCTGAGTCTTGTTTGCTAACAGTCCTATCTTAGATTGTTTTTTACCTTATTATTTTTCCTTGCATTGTTTGTTTTTCTATTAGAAAGAGTATCCAAGCCTTCAAGGGATCCTAGTTATCAATACTAGAGGTCTCTTCCTGGTCTGCTCTATCTGTTTTCATATTTTTCCTTAGAGTTTAGATATACACGCGGCATGTACAAGGTCAGCCCATGTGTACACACCCTTTTTTTCTGTTTAGCATGCGTTCGCACACATTCTGTTTGAGTGACAGTCGCGTGCTTGTACAAGCTACTTTTGTTTAGGGTGGGGCAGTCATCCCCTCCTTTGATAAGAAGTATTCCTCTCAGGTGTTTGAATCTATGTTTGAATAGTCAGTAGCTTAGGATTAGTTTTATCCTTAGCTTGCTTTTACTCATTTAAAACGTTGTCAGAAAAATAAAAAATAATTTTTTTATTTTCTTATGGTTTTAAGACAAGCGTGAGAGTCATTGTTTTTACAATTTCCATTGTGTGATTCTTTAATCTGATTCTTTGCAATTTGCGCTTTAAGCCAGAATTTTTTTTCATGGTTTTTTGCTTGTCGGTATTTTCCCTTTCTTTCTTTACTAGCACTTAAATAATAATAAAAAAACCTCTTTCTGTTTTCTTCTTTGGTTGAAGAGTGTGTTTCTGCATCATTAGCTAGGGAGAAGTCTTTTATTTCATAAGTTTTTGCAGTTCACTTAGATCATAAGTAGCTCATAATCGAGTGAAATTCCTTTGAGTTTGTTGTCCAAAATCTTAGAAAATTAAAAATCTTTCTTTGTGAAAAGTTGTTCAAATTTTGCATTTAGTAAAAGTTTTGTTTCCAGCTTTTTTATTCATTTTTTTCTTTCATCTTTTACCCATCATCAGTTTCACCCTCATACCCCTTGAAATAATACAAATCCATAAAATCAATGCTAATTTTAAAATCTACTAGAATTTTATGTTTGTAGGGTTCACAAACTAGTTAAGGACTAGGGCCTTGGATTAGGTTGGAGAGGAAACTCTTCAAGGCCATTCAAAACAAAAAAATGGAGTCTGAGATAGGGAGTGTTTAAGTCCAGTTTCATGGAATTTATCTGGGACCCCCTTCTAACACAGGGGATAAACATGAGGTCGCATGCGGAAAGGTAGCGGAGATAACCCCTCCAAAGTTGGACCAATCGTAGTGGAGAACACAAATAGAGGGCTTGTTTTGGGATTCGGTCGTTTGCATTTTCCACAGGGATTTGTGGGTCTCGAATCCATTTGAGGTCCTCAGTTGTCTTCCAGACCATTTTCTCTTGATATCCTTGACAGGTTTCAGGCTCAATACCCTGCTCATTGTGGTCTACCCGACTTTCGACTGTACCCGCCTGGTGACTATTCGCGTGCTGGTAACCTAGTTGCCCATCTTTTTAGGGACATACACAGGTGACTGTGGGAGTATACTGCGGTACCTAGGATAGACATTGGGTCACACTTTGTAGAGTATACCTGGAGGGTGCTTCCGTGTTCGAGTTGCACTTGAACCGGTAAGTTTCTTTAGTGTTGGTTGTTGTAACTGTTCTTCCAAATAATTTAGTGATTGCTTGTCTTATCTCTTAGGGACTTATTTTTTAGTGTGTGTTACTTTTGAAAATTTATAATACCTTAGAGTGTATTGGATATTCTCACACAGTGGAGGATCCAAAGCTCCGCTGGTCATGAAGGCTTCTTGGCCTGCCGCCGGTTACACTGGAGCCACCCCCGCTACCATTAAGGCGGAAGCTAGACCAACAAGGGTCTTTTGAAGAAACCGGGTTACAAACCATTATGGCCGAACAACCCTCAGAGGAATCGACCATTTTGAACCTTGAAGCAACCGCTCTTGGCTCAGTTGAAACCCCAACCACTGATATCTTGGCACCATTTATTGTACCAATACAATTTCACGAACGCTAGATAGTGCCTCGCACAACAATGGAAACAAATGTTGTTACTTCTTCCAGGAGTTCTTCAATTCCCACCACGGTTGTCACCATGGTTGTCACCACAGGAGAGTCATCTCCTAATATACCATCGTCGGTCACAACCTTCTTCACACCTAGTGCGACAGGCCCTCCGTTCTCATACCGTATGCCTAGTTCGGGTATAAGTCTTGTACTGACCTACTCCACTTTACAGACTTTGGGTCTGGGGACAGGGAGCTCTAGTGATCCTCTGCAAGGTCACTTGGGGGGCACTCCTGTCCATTTTAATGCATTTCCTTATGCAATAGGTCATATCCCTCCTTCGTCCCCTTCACTCAGTGGTTCGCATCAGTAATCTGTCGGGCAACCTACACACAATAGTTTATTTGGAGTATGGAGTCAGGGACCACCTTCGCACAATATGCTGGTAGGTTCGACACCATTTTCTTGGAACAAAACATTTGGTAACAACACATTCTCATTATCCTCTTTCCTGACTGGGGGAAACCCCATTTTTGGACAATCTACTCCTGCATAGGGTACTATTCCTGCACAGGGGGCACACATAGCAGGACCTTGGAATTCAGGGCAAGGATCCGTCCCCTCCTCCAGAATGTCGTTCTGGGATAATTATTTCCACAATCAATGGAACCCCGGAAATACTACTATGCCTATCCCCATGGGACCGGCATGGGGTAATCCTTCCCAAAGTCCTTCGAATACAATGCATGCCCAACACTCTATGTCCTTTTTGGGAAATCAGTTGATGATGTCTCCACAGATGAAAAATCCTTATGCTGGCCAAGGCCATGGTTTCTACCAGAATCCGGGCCAGCAGCCAAACTTTTTTCGGCAACCTGGTGCCAGTCAAACTCTAGGACCCTTTTTCCCAAGTTATCAACAGTAACCCAAACTACCGTTCCTGGAAACTTTACACTTGCCATATTTGACAAGGTTGTTGAATGATCCTATTTGTCACGATCTGTGTTGGCCTCCTATGCCGACGAAGTTGCCTTCGGACATTCCAAAGTTCGAGGCCAAGCCTAATGAAGATCTAGGTGACCATGTGAATACCTTTCATCTTTGGTGCTCATCTAACTCATTGAAATATGACTTCGTACAGTTGCAATTGTTTCAATGTACTCTCATTGGGAGTGCCGCAAAATGGTACATCGAGCTTGATCGCTCAAGATACTCTTATTTTGGTGAATTGGCGATGGCCTTCCTTAACCATTTCCAGTTACCTATGAGATACGATGCTGGCACAGAGATACTCGCCAATTTCGAACAGACAACAACAGACCATATCTCTGATCATATCTGAGAGTGGAGATGCTGGAAGAGTTTAATCAAAGTACCAGTCCCACCAGCATTCGTGCTTGAGTGGTTCCTTAAGTTTTTGGTCCCACAGTTATCCAAAGACGTCGCAACATCCAGAGTTTTCTCCGAAGAAGATGCCATCATGAGGGCTCAACAGTTTGAGCTCATCTATTCTCATTCTAGTTTATTATACAACATCTTGCCAGATGCGCCATGTTCGATACTAGATAAAACTAGATAGAGAGCTAGACCACATGCCGATGGTATTGTTGGTTCAACACAAACCAAGCCCACTGAGAAATTGACAAAGTAGTTGCAACAGATATCCATACAACACACAGTGTCCAACCAAACTATTGCTTTGGCTGCTCCCCCTACCCAAATGTCAAAAGTACACATCATGCAGTCGACTAACCCAAAGGCCACCCAACAGCCTGAAGGGAATAAAAAACAATGAAAGAAGGGTAAGGGGGATAAAAAACCCACTGATAATGTTGGTGGGGAAAACATGGAAAAATGGAAGGCGAGGTATCTGTTGGTCTCCGGTTTTGATCATGTTTTTTGCCTATATTATATTCCACAGACCTCCATTTATATGCCAGTACCACCCTTTTGGCCTCGTTTTGACATAATTGACATCTCCCTACCATTCAATGGGGTTACTTAAGGTATCTTTACATTTCAAGCTATTTTTATGCACTTTGATGATTTAAATTGATATTGGAACTAATGTCGCTTGGGTTAGGTACCACTTCTATTTTTGGAACAGGATGCCGGTACCAGGTACCAACTCGTACCCGTGGAGATACCAATGGAGCCACTCAAGATCTGTGCGTTATGGTCCGAATGGGAGACAGAGAGATTCGCATGACAGCTGGAGTCATCACCCACAGGGTGCTTGAAGTCATAATGCTAAAACTGGGTCGTTACTTCTTCATCGTTCACACTACGTGTCACGAAGATGTGAAGTACGTTTTAAAACTTGACTCCAAGCTATTTTCGGATCGGGGGATCCGTTTGTTTTGTGTATCTTTGTTTTAGACTGTTATGAGTAGGATTTTTATATATAAACCCGCGATCACTCCTAAGAACGGGTTGGATTATGTTATGTTATGGACACACATTTTTGAATATCAAACTGCTGTTATGTTATGTTACCCGACTGTCATACGATCTGAGTATTTTTCTTATGAGTTAATGAAGCGTGAAGTTTACACCATGTTTGCATAGAATGTTATAGTCGTCTCTGGTTATTACTTACAACGTTTGTGTCGTTTGGTTGGGCCCGCCAAACTGGTGCAAGCCGCTGCTTTATTTTATCATAGGTTTAGTTATTTTAGTGTGTTAGTGTTTGCTTACATGATAGTTTAAAGTTTCAGAATTGACTCATTCAAAGTTGTGTTTATTTATTCCTCAACTGAATCGTTCCAGTGTACTGTTATCTTTGACGTTGCTGAGTATTAAACGCATGACTGATTTCTGTAGGGTTTAGAGTATGAATGTGGTTTGTTTGGCTTCTCATTTTCACTTCGAATATCACCTAGAGATTGAACGAACTCTGCTTTGTTATATAGTTAGTTACCCTGCCCAATTAGAATAGTTAGATTACAATTAAATCAAAGGAAGCTCCT
>ML790427.1:55764-75912 GCA_009831015.1 Picea engelmannii
TCTCAACTTTTGTAAGTTGACTCATTTTAAGTAATAAAGAGAATGCTTTTCCCGTCCCAATTCATGAACTTTCTATGGTTTGATTAGTTTATGTTTGATTTCTAACCCATTAGTATAGAAGTAGCATGCATGCATAGTTGTTGCTTGTCTTGAATGCAGGTCATCTTTGGAAGGAGCATTGCGAACAAGTAATCAAGCACAATGGAGGATCAACATCAAACGCCGATAACGAGGTAGGTTGATCTTTCCATGCATTTACTGAGAAAAGGGGATTTAAATCTAGGGATGAAGGTAGAAAGTAATTTCTATTCGGTCATGTCTTCATGCAAAGTTTAAACTCTATTTTCTAGTCCGTAGGGTGTTTTTCCCAACAACACTTGGTCTCTTTTTTTATAGTCTTTAGCCTATGTTTGACATCGGTTAGCTTTTTCTTTATCAAAGATTTCTTGTGTTTTCTTGGTTAGGGTTTGAGATGAGTTTGTGAGTCTTTTCTGATCATCTTGTTTAGTATCATCAGTGACTCCCTGCAATCTGCAGTAGACCAGAAGTCAGTTTCTTAGTTTGTCTTGTCTTCACTTTTTCCCTTTCATTTGCTTGAGAAGAAAAGAAAAAGAAGTCATTTCAAGTTTTCTTATTTTGAAGCATAAAAAAAAAAAAGATCATTTCTTTGTTTGGTAAGTAGTTAGGTTAGTTGTTTTTTCTTATCAGGAAAAATAATTATTTCTTAAGTTCTTTAATGAATACTTAGGACATTAAGTAGCTCGTAGTCGAGCGAAATATTGTTTTAGGTTTTTCTTTTCAAAGATCTTAGAAAAAGTAGTTCATTAAAGTTGGTTAAAGAGTTTCAAATTGCAAATCATTATTTGTCAACATAAGTAGTTTTTTTCTTTCAGTTGTATTTAAATGCTCTTCTCTTTCATCTCTTAAAAACACACCACTAGTTTCACTACCACCTCCGTGACTTAAAACAACCACTTAAAATTAACGATAAATTAAAATTTAATAGACTTTTTGTTTGTAGGGTCCATCAACTAGTCTAGGCTAGAGCCTTGATTTAGGTTGGAGAGGAAACTCTTCAAGGATATAAAACAAACATAAGAGTCTATGCTAGGGAGTGTCAAAAATTCCAGTGAATGTGGAAGTTATCTGGGACCCCCCTCTAACACAGGGGCTAAACACGAGGTCACATGCGGAAAGGTAGTGGAGATAACCCTTCCAAAGTCGGACCAAGTGTAGTGGGGAATGCATATAGAGGGATTATCTTGGAATTTCGTTGATCTCATTTTCCACAGAGCTTCGTGGGTCTCGAATCTATTTGAGTTCCTCAGTCATCTTCCAAAACACTTTCTTTAGATACCCTTGATAGGTTTCTGGCTTGATACCCTTCTCATTGCAGTCCACCTGACTGTCGACTGTACCCGCCTGGTGACTATTCACACGCTGGCAACCTAGTTGCCTTTATTTTAGTGACTTACACAAGTGACTACGGGTGTATACCATGGTACCTAAGAAAGACATTGGGCCACTCTTTATAGAGTATAGCCGGAGGGTGCTTCCGTATTCGAGTTTCACTTTCACCTGTAAGTTGCTCTAGTGTTGGCTGGTGTAACTATTCTTCCAACTAGTTAGTGGCTTGATTGCTTTATCTCATAAGAAATTTTCTAGTGTGTACTAGTTTTCAACATTAGTAAAATCCCTAGTCTGTCATTGATTTTCTCACACAGCGGAAGATCAAGAGATTTACTGGTCGCAAAGGATTTTGGGCCTATCGTTGGTTGAATTGGAGCCACCACCGCCACCATGAAGGCAAAGACTTGACCAAAAAGGGTCATTTGAGGTCACCAAGCCACAGGAAATTGTACCCGAACTATCCCTAAGAGGAGAACACGTAAATCCAGAGGAACCATTTATTTCTGACCATGGAGCAGAAGCTCTTAGTTCGTATAACTCTTTGATCACTAATATATCGGTGTCCATTTTGATACAAGTTGTTCTTCCAAGGGTAACTCATCATGAGCGTCAGATAGTTTTCCAAGTAGCAATGGAAGTGAATGTTGCTACTTCGTCAGGGAGTCCTCATACTCCCTTTACGATTTCCACTACAGGGGGGATTTTGCCTCCTAACCCACCTTCGTCGGCCCAGACCACCATGGTCTTGGCCACCTCTACTTCGGGCAGTGGTTCAATTTCATCTATGGCGGAGATCACTGCTTCGTTCACCCAGAGTGCGACAGGCCCTTCATTTTCATATGGGATGCTTGGTTTTGATATGAACTCTGTCCTTTCCTACTCCACTTTACAGACCTTGGGTCTGGGGGCAGGGAGCTCTAATGCTCCTCTGCAAGGATCCATGGGGGGAGCCTCAGCCCCCTATAACGCTTTCCCTTATGGTGGGGGTCATATACCTTTGTCATCCCCCTCTCCAAGTGGTGCTCCCCTATAGCCTGTCTGGTCAAACATGAACCGCAACTTGTTCAGAGTAGGTATTCAAGTACTTTCTTCCAACACCACGCCAATGGGTTTATTTTCGTTCTCTTTGTTCAGTGCATTTTGTAATAACGTGTTCTCGTCAGCTTTCGTCTCGACCCGGGGAAACCCCAGTTATGGACAAAAAAATACCATGCAAGGTATTATTCCTACATAGGGGGGAAACACAGGAGTTCCCTCCTCACAAGGAACCTGGAATCCATGGTAGGGATCAATTCCCTTGTTAGGGATGTCGACTGGGGGAAACCCCTTCCATGGCCAATGGAACCATGGGCAAGGCTCAGTGCCTATGCTCATCAGATCGACAGGGGGAAACCCTTTCCAGAATCCTTGGAACGTAATGCAATCCCAACCCTCAACGTCCAATTATGGGAGTCAATCGGTGACATCTCAACAAGCGCAGTATCTGTACGCTAGCCATGGCCATGGTATTTACCAAAACCCTAGTCAGTATCCTAAATTTTCCTGGCAACCTGGTGCCAGCCAAAATCTAGGCTCCTTTTTCCCTGTATATAATCAACAGCCCAAGATATCGTTTCTAGCAACATTGCATTTTACAAACCTGTCAAGATTATTAAATGACCCAATCTGTCATGATCCACGTTGGCCTCCCATGCCAACGAAGTTACCCTCAGACATTCCGATGTTTGAAGGTAAGTCTAACAAATATCCAAGTGATCATGTGACTACCTTTCACCTATGGTGCTCGTCGAACTCATTGCAAGACGACTCTATTCAGTTGTGTCTTTTTCAATGTACTCTTATTGGAAGTTTTGCAAAATGGTACATCGATATTGACTGCTCAAGATACTCTACTTTTGGAGAATTAGCTATGGTTTTTATAATCCATTTCCAACTACCAGTGAGATACAATGCCGACACAGAATTGTTGGCCAACTTTGAGCAAACAAAGGCTGATCATATCTCGGATCACATTCGGGAATGACGGCATAGGAAGAGTTTGATAAAAGTATCAGTCCCACCAGCTTTTCTGCTAGAGTGGTTCATTAATTCTTTGGTACCTCAGTTATCCAAGGACATCGCAATGTCGGGGGTGTTTTCCAAGGAAGAGGTGATATTATAGCTCAACAACTTGAACTAATATACTCTCATTCGGGTTTATTTTATGAATTTTTTCTAGATGCGCCACGATCCATCCTTGACAAGACCAGACACAAGTCTGGACCACATGCTGATGGTATTGTTGGGTCAACACAAATGAAGCCCACTGATCAGTTGTCAAATCAATTATAGCAATTGTCAATACAACAGACAGCGACCGGCCAGACCATTAGTTCGGTTGCTCCCCCTAATCAAATGTCAGATGTACATAGTGTGCAATCGACAAACCCAAAGGCCACCCAACAGCCTAACAGAAAGAAGAAACAATGAAAAAAGGGTAAGGGGGATAAGAAACCCACCAAAAATGTTGGTGGGGGAAAAAAATAAAATAAGAAGTCTAAGTATCCATGTAGACTTTGCACAGAATACCACCCAACTCACTTGTGCCCTCGGATTGTGGAGGCCCAAAATTTTTTGGCACAGCAACAGCCTGTTGTGTTAACGAACCCATTCCGTCATGGGAAAAAATTGACTCAAGCCTCTACGAGCCCGGATGGGGGTAGTCAGGCACCCCCTCCATCTTCAGGTAATACTTCATCAGTGAACATGTATATGTTGAAAGGTAACGTTCATGTAGAAACTAGGAGACATGATTACAGAATACCTAACACTTCTGAGAAGGGTAAAGAAGCCGAAAACCCATCTGTTCCTCTCCAAATCGAGAAGACATTGGGCGAAACAATGACACGCATCCTGAAAGGGGCGTTCAAGAAGGCTTCTGATAACCCAAACACGAGGGATTCCCAAAACTACTCTGTGGTGGAGGATTTGTCACAAACCCCTTGCGCGATGTCTGCTCTGGAGGTCCTCCAGAGCTACCCTTCCTAGAGAAAGGCTTTGTTAGTTTCCTTAGGGTCTGTTGAGACTTGTAATCCGAGAACGATCATGCTTGATACGACCGACTTGAAACTTCATCTCCCATACCACGTGGCGTTTCATATAGTAATGGCTTACACCATGAAAACTTTTACACGGAACATTTTCCACACAATGGTTGATGAGGGTGTCTCGACATGCGTGATGTCGTTGGTGTGTTGGAAGGCCATTGGCCAACCCATTTTGTCTCTATCACCTACTCTTCTTACTTCTTTTGATGGACGCTCGTTCAAACCACATGTAATCATTCCTTATTTCATTGTGCAACTAGGAGGAAAGACCATGTGCGTCAAAGTAGAAGTGGTCGATGCGCCTCTCAACTAAAACCTCTTGTTAGGAAGGATTTGGACCTATGTTATTTATGCAGTGGTTGTGAAATTTTTATGGGTCTTATTGTTTCCACATGAGGGTCGAATCGTGTCCATTGATCAGTTGTCTTTCTCCTGTCCTGACCCTTCATCGGGGGCTTCCACGGTCCCGATGATTGATAATCCATAGCCTGACGTCCTCAATGTAGGAGTTGGTTTGTGCCCACCTTTGATGGGTACTTTCGATTACCTGTCTCCTTCTGGCGATGCCAAACTCATATCGGTTGTCCCCGACCAACCTAAGGATGAATTCTATCACATATCATCATTCCATATGACCTACTTTAATGATCTATGGAATCTTCCTTCCCCATCAGCCATGATGGAAGGGACAGGGCACCATGGCATGGCCATGCCCTTGTCCGTGGTAGAAGTTGTGTACTCTATTTTCCAGCAAGCTTTGACCGACCCTGATCTGACTCCCACACAGGAGTTAGATCTAGTTTTGGAGCCTATTTGGGCTCAAGGTTCTCCCGCCACTACCAATTCGTTAGACTTGGTCTTTCCCATTAATGAGGCAATTATAGAGGCATTGAATGGTCCAGACAGACCCTGGGATGATCTCCATAACATATCTTATTTCCTCCTGGAGTTAGGAAGAATAGAGGTAGGTGAATTTGTGTTAACTATGACTGGAGATAAACCTTGTCCTATTAATCCTTTGGCTACGCACGCAGTTTATGCCAAGGGTAATATGGAAACCACCGCTAAAATGATACCTATTGACATCTCCAGAACCCTTGGTGTCATGGAGAATGTCTTTGTCAGAAAGGACTACTCCCCTGAAGAGTTTCAAATCTACATTGATTTATTTAAGGAATTTCACGACGTTTTTGCTTGATCTTACGAGGTAATGCCAGGCATATATCCAAGAATCATTGAACATGAAATAACAATTTATCCTGATGCCAAGCTGGTCTAGTAGAAGCTTCATCCAGTAAATCCTAGGAAAGCAACAACTATTAAGGCTGAAGTAGAGAAACTGCTCAAAGTTGGTTTCATCTACCCCGTTCAATTGACTGAATGGGTGTCAAATCCTGTTCTAGTCAACAAAAATTAGGGTACAATTTGCATAAGTACGGACTTCTGTGATTTGAACAAGGCATGTCCAAAGGATAATTTCCCCACCCATTTCATTGACCAGGTCATTGATGAATGTGCAGGTTGTGAGGTATTTTCTTTCATGGATGTTTTTTCGGGATACAATCAAATACAGATTAAGCCCGAAGACTAGCATAAAACAACTTTTATTTGTCCTTGGGCTACATTTGCTTATCGGAAGATGCCTTTTGGCCTGAAGAATTCTGGAGCCACTTTTCAGTGGGCCATGTCTTTTGCTTTCCATGATCTCAAACACATAGTCGAGGATTATCTCGATGATTTAGCATCATGATCTTGCAAGAGATTTGATGATCCCACACACCTCTGACTTATCTTTGAGCTATGTCGCTACTATCGGATTTTCTTGAATCCTAACAAATGCAGTTTTTGCATGATGTTAGGTCATCTTTTAGGTTTCATAGTTTCAACAACATAGATCATGGTCAATCCTCTAAAGTTTGAGGCGATAGCACAATTGCCTCCCCCGTGCACAGTCCCTCAGCTTCAAAGTTTATAGAGAAAAGCCAATTTTCTTTGGCATTTTATCGCAAACTATGTCGAGATCACTAAAGGGTTTGTGCGTTTACTGAAAAAGGACATTCCTTTCTAATGGGACGAAGCCTCTCAACCCTCCTTTGAAGCATTGAAATGCACCCTTACGTCTGCCCCTCTGCTTCGGCCACCCAATTACAATAAAGATTTATTATTGTACTTGGTCGTTGCATATTTGACCATCGGTATGGTCTTGGTTCAAGAGGACAATCTGCTTGAAGATCATGTGATTTATTACTTGAGCCGAGGCCTGGCTGGACCAGAACTCAACTACTTCCACATTGAGAAGCTTGTGTTGGAAACAATACATGCTATCCAATGATTCCATCATTATATCCTATTTCGCAAGAACACATCCATTGTCGTTGTGAATCTGTTTCAATACATGTTGATACGACATGTAATTGAAGGAAAGATCAGTAGATGGGTTGTTATCCTCCAGGAATTTGACTTGGATTTTGTGTCTACAAAATCTAAAAAGTAGCAGCTGGACTTTGTGGAACTTATCTCGAAACTTTTGGTTGAGTCAGGTCATGTTATGCCCAAAGAATCACTGATCAAAGGAGATCTTTTTCTGATTTCATCTTCGGACCCCTAGTATGGAGATATACTAGTCTATCTCCAGACTTTGAAGTGCCCCGCCTATGATTCTCATGATGAGCATCGACGTATACGTCATCAGGAAAAAAACTATCTCATACTCAATGACACTTTGTATCGTCGAGGTGTAGATTGCATCCTTCGTTGGTGTCTCACTCATGAAGAAGCGGAACTTGTTCTTAATGACTTCCACATTGGAGCATGTGGTAGTCATTTGTATGGGTTGGAAACAACCCAAAATATTCTATGAGTAGTTTAATTTTGGCCGACGTTGATCAAATATTATGTTGAATCGGTCAAGATGTGCCACCCGTGTCAGATCTTCTCTTGGAGGATGAGGGCACACCCCGCTACCATGTTTCCCATCATCACAGTTGGTCTGTTCACCAAGTGGGGGATTGATTATACTACATGCAACCCCCCTTCATCCAAGGGGCAATGATATATCATCGTAGTAGTAGACTACTTTACAAAGTGGGCTGAGGCTATGCCAACATTCAAAGATTATGGCAAAACAACAACTCTCTTTATTTTTAACCATATAGTAGCAAGGTTCATCATCCCAAAGGAGATTTTCACTGAACATGGTAGTCACTTTCAAAATAAAATGATGTTTGATTTAACATCAAATCTTGGGTTGAGACAAGAGCATTCATCACCCTACTACCCACAAGCAAATGGTCAGGTGGAAGCTGTGAATAAGTCTCTCAAAACCATTCTACAACGAACGATCAATTCGGCCAAGTATATTTGGAATTTGATGTTGTACTCGTCATTGTAGGCCTACTGAACATTTGTGAATACTGTAACTGATTTCTCACCTTTTCAACTCGTTTACGGGCTGGAAGTAGTCTTGCCTAAAGAGTGCCAGATCCTGTCTCTAAAGTTGGCAATAAGGTTATTTCCAGACACTTCACCTTTTGAGGAACACTTATTATATCTCGAGTAGCTTGATGAGTCATGTCGTGACATAGCCTTAGCTAATGAGGCTCACAAGCAACGAGTCAAGTTTCAGTATGATTGGTTCATTCGTCCTCAGATTTTTTCCGAATGCGACCTTGTCTTGGTCTACGACCAAGATAAGGATCCCCTGAGGGAAGGCAAGTTCAAACCCATGTGGTTTAGACCTTTCATTGTGAAGGAGGTATTAAAGAAGGGTTCTTATCGTCTGGTTGAATTTGAGGAGAAATCTTTGGCAGAGCCTAGAAATGGGCTCTACCTCAAGAAGTATTACACATAGGTTATTCGCCTTGGGTGACTTCTTGTACATATGTATAGTTCTTATACAGTTATTTTTTGTCTTTTTTGTTTTATGGATGTGTAGTTTTTGATGTCATCTTTTCCACTATGGCAGATGTCAAGTGAATCAGAGGTGTTCATTGGGTTCATGGATGGTGCTAGCCAACACACTCGGAGGCTTGCTTCTGCAGCTTGGGTGATCTTCACACCTCAAGGCCAGTTTCTATCTTATGGAGGTATATGTTTAGGTGACGCAAAAAACAATGTTGCCGAATACAACGTAGTAATAAAGTTTCTTCATGACTCTTTGTCGCATGGTATCTCTCATCTATGGGTTTACGTAGATGCACAGTTGGTTGTGTCCTAGTTAAATGGGGTTTATCTTGTTTATGATCCTACTCTACACCAACGATTCCTTAGGGTACGTCTCTTAGAATGAAGCTTTGATTACATTACGTATATCCATGTTCCTAGGAGATTGAATCGAATCACAGATACTCTAGCTAATCATGTATTAGATTGGCATATTGCACACACGTAAGAAAAAGAACACACATACACTTGTAAATAAATTTGTAAATAAATGTAACCCATAAGACATAAAAATATGTAAATACGCATATATATATCAAAAGTATCAGAGTACATAGGTGGGCACAAGTGCCTCAAAAATATGTCCAGCACACATCACATGGCTTATGCCCTAAAAAATATACAAAAAGTTCCCTCAGCATGTAAGTGGTCCATCCTAAGCTAAGGGCAAGGCCTATTGGCCCTGCCATAGCAAACCATGACATTTTCCAAACACCGGAAGAGTTGGAACTAGGTCCGTCACACCCCAACTACGTGAGGTTGCATCGATGGTGGGAGATCCTAAATCTCTGCCATAGGGATTACGGGAGTGAGTGTGGTGAGGTTCTTCTCCACCCATCTCAAAACTCTCTCAGCCTCTCCAGCTATAGGTCCCTCTACTACTGCTTTTGTTGGTCTGACGACTGCGGATGGTATTGCCTCTGGTCGAGGACGCCACCTGGTCCTCGAGAAGTCTACTAGACACAATGTTCCCACATCTGGACATAACATATACATAGTTGTTAGATACTCTGATTCCCATAAAAATGATATATATAAAAAGAAATAAAAATTAAATAACATTAAAAACAAACGTACCTATCTCTCCTCGTTCTGCTCCGGGAGGTACGGGGATATCATGATCCCTGGAGAACTTTATCCTGGCATAGGCATAGTCCTCTATAGCCATAATATTCCAAGACCACCAGTCGAAGAAAGTATCATCGAAGGCCGCAACAGTTCTCCCTCCCCCCTATCACGATAACAATGCCACCCACCTACAGACTGCTGGGAAGGAGGCCACATGCCCCCGTATTGTCTCTCACGGACTGAGACTGGGTACCCTCTCGAATAAAAAACAACATAGAACAGTCCTAAACCCAAAGTTTTTGTTATTCCACCCATGACACTCTGTCAGCTATCTCTTCATGAAATCCAGCATGGTCATTCTCCAGTCAAACACTCATGCATTTAATCACTGTACTGCACAATGTTGTGTGCCCGGGAGGCCTGATGTAAGGTCGTGGATCCAGTGATCTGCCCAATAAGTAAAACTATCACTTGTAGTGATAGGTTGGAAATCTTGTGGATCGGCACCTAAGAACCCACTTTATCTCTACCATCCTCACAGTGTAGCCCGATCAATTCAGCTATGTTGTGAGGCCCAGGAGGAAAAGCATCAAGGTTAACTGGTTCCCCTCTCCTTGAAAGGCCAGTCAAAAAATAAATATCCTTAGTCATTGGATTCAATGACTGTTCCTCGAGCATAAATGCCTCAGCGTCAGGGTGCCATTAATCTACCAAGGCATTCAACAACCTAGGTTGTGCCCTCATGAGTGGGCACTAGAATAATTTCCACAACCCACATTTGTTTAATGAGACGATAGTAATAGGGTATTCTGTGACCAAAGAATCAATGTCCTCATGCTCCCTCTCTCTCCAATGGACATACATCCTACAAAATGACAAGTTCAAAAGGGAGTTAAATATTGCATTTTTAAATTTTCCATATCTTTGAGGGTGTACGTGATCTATATTGGAAACAATCACATATGCACGCGTGCATATTGTTTTTTGCCCATGGGCATACGTGGGTTGTCCTTGGACAACCTGTGTACACATAGGGCCGACCTTCTTTAGAGGTGCACACCGCCCAAAAAACCAAAATAAATGCAAAAGGAAAGTATGGCAATGGAAGAGGAGTTAGTTTGTACTTACTTAGTCCAAGCAGAATTTCATTTCATCCACTGAAACTCCCGGAATCAATTTCTTTAGCAAAGGGGTGTTTTTGGATTTTTGGTCAATTCTCAATTTGCAATGGTGATAATGAGTTGCCAGCTTATATTTATAGACTTATTTGGCCCTTTTTGTCATTTTTTTGAACCCTTTGGTCATTTTTTCTGGCTTGAAAATTGTTTAGCATGGTTCTTGAGTTTCTCATTGGATGTGACGATACACTTCACTTTTGGTTTGGAAAAATTTTTGGGAGACGGGTCACTTTTAAAAGTCCTTTGGTAAAAAATCATTTTTCAAACTTTGTGCATTTAAGTTAGGATTCCACCTCCACTTTTGCATCTTGTTGTCTTTTCCTCTTTTCCATAGGATCGACCCATCGAATTGTGACATGGAACCGTCATTGTTTCTTTATAAGTGTCATTGTTCGGTGGTAGATCCTACCTATACATGGATGCCCTAGGTAGATCCTTTTTGCATTTGGTGTCCATGCCATCCTCAATGACTTTAGGCTCAGGAATCCTTGTTATTCATGTCTTGATTATGAGTTTGAGCCACATACATATGATATGTCACCACTCTTGGCCTCACCCTCAGGACTCCCAAAATGAGCCTTCTTTAGGCTCTTTTCAGACTCCATAAACATGAAAATATTGTTGAGGGATCTTGTTGTCCTTCACACTCACCAAAATAAAACTTGAAGGCACGTCTGTCCGGGGGTATTTTACCCCTTTTTCAGTCCGAATTGTCATTTTTATGAACAAAGGTACGCTCTAAGAACCTCTGTTTGCTAGAAGAGTATTTTTAGGCATAGGTTTAACCCTTTTTCGGGCCAGAGGGACCAAATTTATGAAAAAGGAACCCCCACAAAGTCCATAGTTAAGCTTTTTTCAGACTCCCTAAAATTGAAAAGATTGTCGAGTGACCTTGTTCCTTCACACTCGTTAAACTGGTCCAGAAGAACATATTATACAGAGTCCATAGTTAAGCTCTTTTGAGACTCCTTAAAATTGAAAAGATCGACAAGTGACCTTGTTCCTTCACACTAGATAAATTGGTTCAGAAGAACACACCATACAGATTCCATAGTTAAGATCTTTTCATACTCTTTAAAATTGAGAAGACTGCCAAGTGATCTTATCTTTGTCACACTCGTTAAAATGGTTTTGAATAGACATATTTTCAGTGCTAGTTTACCCCTTTTTCAAACTGACTAGAATACCTCTGAAAAAGGTACCCCAGTGGAGTCTTCTTTTGCGCTTTTTCAGACTCTCTAAAAATGAAAAACTATCGATCTTACCTTCTCTGGGCTCCTTAAAATTACATTGAAGGACATTATCATTGTGTCCTGTTAATCGCATTTGCATTCCTGTGTTTTGGCCAAATGTCGGCTCCATGTTGCTCTCAATTGAACCTCTAAAGCATGCCTTATGCGCAAGCCTTGTATCACTTTGACTCTACGTCTTGACACCTTGACCCATGGAGGTATTTTCCCGAGTGTATTTTTCCTACACAAGTCCCTTTGCTCTAAGCATTAGTGTGTTTCATGCACTTGGAACTAGTATGCTTACGAAACTTGTTCCTCCTTTGTAACATAACATTGTTTTATTCTTTTTCAAGCTTTTCAAAATTATTGAAAAAGACAAAAAAATCAAATATACCCCAAAAAGAGGATGGGAAAAGTATTTTCTTTTTATAGTAGCACAATGAGTCACACTTGGACAAAGCAAATCCTTCTGTTTGTTCATCAAGATCTGGGATTTATTATGACATTAGGAAGTTGTTCTCGCTACATAGAGTTGGTTATTCTTCCAAACATATGGAGAGTTTGCGTTGCCTCCTGCATCGTGAACTTATGTCAATGTCATGCTGCCTGAGTCTCATCATTCATTATGCTATTGTCCAAGGGAATTTTTACCTAATTTGAGTTGGCCCTTCTGCAGTTTGTCTCTTGAACTCATGCCCTACCATCTCAAAAGTCCAATCAAGTCCTTGTTCGAAATCAATGAAGTCCTTTGTCCGATCACCGAGATCCTCTTGTCTATTCTTGATGAGTCGTAGAAGACCTATGGGTAGTGAAGTCATACACTCAAATTACACTCCTACCCGAGTTTTGAATATATTGAAGTTGTTACTCGAGCTCAGAAGGCATCATCTCCATCCATCAGGTGTCATTGGCTTCTTGAAGATGGATATTATACATGTATATCTTTTGATTTTGAGATGTATATCCATTGCGTATTTCTCACAGCTACAATTTATATAATGATATGACATGGATCTGTAGTGTATTTGATTGGCAGCCATGATTTATTTCATCCTGAGCATGGATATGCCCGTCTCGGTGAGACAATTGTTATTTTGCAGATGGCACCTCCTGAACTCTAGTACTGAGCTCACTCACTTCATATGTTGGTGAAGATTTGTAATGTTTTTTGGCAATCATATGCTCTTCTGACCTCACACATTAGGGGGCATCTGTTATAACCCTAAATTGCACCACATATGCATACCTGGCATCATACCTTCTTACTTACCATTTTTGCCAAGCCATCACTGAAAGATCTTCTTAAAAAGCACTATTTTTGAATATGTACGCACCCTGCACCACTAATTCCTGCATGTGTATGCTACCTCCATCATTACTACCCACATACGTATGCTAGATGCATCATTATAGCCTGCGTATACTCACAAAAGTTGTAAAAATTAAAAAGTTGCAAGGAGATACGGGCTTTTGGGTAGTTTCCCAACCAATTCATCGCCCATAGCCCGTCACCCAACCAAATAAATATATTTTTGGCATATAAAAGAAGGTGTTGGGGTCCCATTCCAAAAATAAGTGCAAAAGTAGTGAAAATCTGCCCATTTCATAATTCTCCCTTGCCCCAAGAATTTCCAGCCACATTGTGAGTTTTGAGCCAGAATTCCTTATTCTAGCCTTTTTCCTCCATTGCAAGA
Organism: Picea engelmannii; assembly: GCA_009831015.1. Lineage (NCBI taxonomy): Eukaryota > Viridiplantae > Streptophyta > Pinopsida > Pinales > Pinaceae > Picea > Picea engelmannii. Next base: position 69,375 of record ML790427.1, read on the forward strand.
TTTTTCCATTTCCCTAGAGATAATTGTGAGAGGATAAGGACATGTGGAAGTAGTTGGAGCTTGGTAAAGAGGATCCTAGGACCGGGTTCAAGGAGCAGTCGTCGATCTCGTTTTGTAAGTGACTTTGTGAGATTAATATAAAGAAGTACTTTTGTCCTCCCTCCATATGATGTGATTAATCTTTATATTTGGTTATATTTTTCTATGACGTCTAACCCACTAATTCATATATATAATTCATGTTCGTAGCTTCTTGTTTGTCTTTTAGTGAATCCAGGTCAGCCTTGGGAGGAGACTTGCAGTCGAGAAGCGACCGAACGCAAAGGGATCAACACTGGATGTGGAGTTTAAGGTAAGACTATCGGATCCCTACACTTTGTACTTTATGCATGAATGTGGGCTACTGTCGAGATAGTTGTTAAAAGTAGGAGACTTTAGACGGTTATCTCTGCCTACACTTTAGAACCCTAGTGTATCCCGTAGGGGGTTTTCCCACTATAGCAGGATGAAACTCATAACAGAATGCAAAAGGCTTGGCATACAAGGGAAACAATTTGGCAGAGTTCTCTTTCCTCTAGTTGGTATATCCAAATGATCCCCCTAGGTAAAAAAACATGGTTAATTCATTTCCAGAAGGGATACATGAGGTAAGATGGTTGAAAAACCTAATATAGCCCGTAAACCCCGTCAGAAAGCACAGATTTATATTTTTTGTCACTTTTAGAGTACATGTGTGCCTTTAGTAATGCATCTAGCATATGTATGTGGGATTTTAGGTATGCATCTAGTGTATTTATGTACTCTTTATATGAAACAGGGTGTGTATGGAAATAAAAAAGTTGTTTTTTAAGAAGAACTCCATCAAAAAAGGTTGGCAAATGTATGAATGAGTAGGCGAACATCATAAATACATAGTAGTGGTATTTTGAGTTATAACAGATGCCCCCTAATGTGTGAGGTCAGAAGAGCAATTGATGACTGAAATACATTAAAAAATATTTAATAAAGAGGGAAAGAACTGGAGTCGAGTAAACCTAAGCGATTATCCATGAGCGCACCATATGCAATAAGATAATAAAAATCACCAAGGAAAACATTTGCATGCTCAAGACAAACTAAGCATGGTTTCCAATCAAGTACAATGTAGATCCATGTCATAATCATGGATACATTACCAATGTTTATTCCAATATAAAGTGTATTTGTGAATAATACACATCGGATCTACATCTCAAAATCATTAGAAGATATACAATGTCATAGGATTCTTCAGGGGGAATTAATGCCTGTGGCTGGAGATGATAACTTCATAACTCGAGCAATAGCTTCAATATCTTCAAAACTCATGTGGGAGTATAATAGGAGTTTAATACTAACTACTTTGAGGTGTTCAACATCCCGTCATGAAAAGACTAGAGGACCTTGATCATCAGGAACCAATCTTCATAGATTCTGAATGTGAACTTGACAAGACTCTTGGGATGGTTGACTCACGAAGGTCAAAGAGACTTATCCCAGAATGTCTGACTCATTTTGCAAGACTTCCCCTTGGAAAATAGCATGATATATGAAAATACTCATGCATCATGTTATTGACATAAGTATGTGGCACAAGAGGCACCCCAAAATCTCCACGTGTTTGGAAGAGTAACCAAATAGAGGAGGACACAACTCTATGTAATGAGAACAACTTCCTAAGGCCATACTAGATCCCAATGCTTCCAAAAAAAATAGAAGGATGTGCTTTTTCTAAGGGTGACTAGATTTTTTCCAACAAAAGAGAATGTTTCCCCATCACCTCTTTTTGGAATATTTGATTTTTTTTTTATTTTTCACATATTTAATTAGCCTGAAAAAGAATAAAAGAATGCTACGTTACAAAGAAGGAACGAGTGTCATGGGAAAGAAAACTAGTTCCAAGCACATGGAACATACTGATGCTCAATGCAAGGAGACATGTGCAGGATAAGGACACTCGGGAAAATTCCTCGATGGGTCAAGGTGTCAAATTGCAAGGGAAAAAATGCTACAAGGATTGCACCTAAGGAATGCTTTAAAGGTTCAGTAATAACAACATGAAGCTAACATTAGGCCAAACATGAAAGGATGAGACATGCGATGCAATTACAGAATGAAACAACAAGACTCCTTCCATGCAAAGTTTTACAAGCCTAGAGAAGGTAAGCTTGGGGATTTTTCACTTTTAGAGAGTCTGAAAAACACTAAAAGAAAAATCCAAAGTAACATTTTTCATAAGGTTAGTCTCTAGGGCCCGAAAAAGAATAAAATCATACCAAGGATAACTCTTCTGGTCACTAGGGTGAGAGTAGTCATTTTTCGTACTTAGTTCAGTCAATCCGAAAAGGGTTAAACTCATACCGAAAGGACATCTCTTCAAAACCATTTTAAGGAGTGTGACAGAGATAAGATCACTCATCTATATTTTCAATTTTAAGGAGTCTTAAAAGAGCTTAACTATGGAATCACTCATCCTTTTTCGTAATTTAGTCCCCTGAGCACAAAAAACTATAAAACATAACTTAGGAGAACTTTCCTGGTGAGACATGTCTCCCGAGGTGTACCTTTTTCCTGGGTAATCTATTGGCCAGAAAAAGGGTTAAACTTATGCCAACTAGATATTCAGGCTTCTGGACCAATTAATGAGTGTGAAAGGAACAAGGTCACTCAACAATATTTTCTTGTTTAGGGAGTCTAAAAAGGGCTCAAGTAAGACTCCAAGGTGTTTCATTTTTCGTAAATAATCTCTGAGGCCCGAAAAAGAGATAAACCAAAACAAGGGAGAATGGCCCTTTTTTGCAAATTTAGTCCCTCAAGCCCGAAAAAGGGTTAAACTTACACTTGATAATACTCTCCTAGTGAACTGTAGCTCCTAGGGCATAACTTTTATTGTAAATTATCCAACTGGACCAAAAAAGGGGTAAACTATCGTCATACAGATGTGCCTTTGAATTTCACTTTGATGAGCATGAAGGGAAACAAGATCGCTAGAAAATCTTTTCAATTTTATAGAGGTTGAAAAGGGCTTAAAGAGAACTCCAAGGGGGATCATTTTCATATGTAATCTAAGCGAGGATGAAAATGATAAATAATCTCTCGCTAGATGTTACTTTCGTATTTTAAATGAGCTTGAAAGGAAACAAGCCATGCTCTAGGGGAGTCCCAAGGGTATAGGCCTGGAAAATGATGAAGAATAAGGATTAGGATTCAACACAAAGTCATGGCAGGAATACAACGAATTTCGTGCCTATGAATTACTTCAACACGGGCACCAAAAGGAAAACAGGGCTCTAACTAGTATGCCCATGAAAGGAAGGATCTACCACATAAAGTACGACACACTTATCAACAAGGAAGGTTAGTGTCACAATTCAGAGGGGTCAATCCTAAGGCCAAACAAACCAGGAAAGAGATAATGCAAAAATGAAAGTAAGGAAAAACCTAACCTATATGCCAGTTTCAAGGTCAATACCTGTTGTTGGGCTCTAAAGATGTCCTAAAACAACCTTAGTTTAACATTAATTTATCAACCCGAGGATTTGTCTTTTATCTCAAGAATATCAGCAAAGTCTATGCAGATAGCTGGAGAGGCTGAAATCGTGTAGTCAAAGCAATTTTGCGTTTATCAACAATCAAGTTCCTCAAATGTTCATTAAATATTTTGAAACTAAGATCTACTTAACAGAATTGAAATCTGATTAATAACATGCTGTGAATGAAAAAGGAATTAACTAACTATCGAATTCATTTAACTAAGAAGCAGTAATTGAATCTAAGGACTTGCATAATCAAACTGTTGACTATGAATCAAATTGCTAGAAAGGAAATAGCAAATTACTCTAACTGTGGAAAGAAACAACAAATTCAATCTAATTGAAAGGAACAATGAATGTATCTTAACTGAAAGGAACAACAAATGTAACTTTAATGAAAGTAACAACAAATGTAACTTTAACCAAAAGGAACATCAAATGATACTCTAAGTAAAAGGAACAATGCGTATGAAATTGTGAGGAACTATTAAGCAGTGATTGATTGCATCAAAGTAAACATCAAAAATCTCTTTTATTGCTCCAAAGCTTTTTCAAATTGGATTTGTATTTTCTTCACCTTCCCTTAGGCTCTGGTGAGCTCAGCATACATTTCAATTTCTATTGTTGACATATCCCTCTACTCTTTAACAACCTTTTGATGTTCATCCATAGTCATCATCTCATCTCTAGATTGAGTCAATGCTTGTTGTGCTTGTACTATCTCTGCCTTTAGCCTATCAATGATGACACTCTGTTCCCGAGATTGAGATGCTTGATATTCTTCCATATCATCCATCTCATCTCTAGATTGATTTAATGCTTGTTGGTATTGTATCATCTCTGCTTCCATTCTATCAACGATAACACTCTGTTCCTAAGTCTGATATGCCTAATGTTCTTCCATAGTCATCAATTCATTTTTGTTTTGAATCAAGCTTTGTTGGGACTGCATCAATTCTTCCTCCAATCTCCTAATGGTGGCATACTGCTCAAGGGATTGAGCTATTTCCTCTAAGACTAGGGTATCTGTCTGTACTTTAGCATCAACTATTTCTAAAGGAATTACTTCCTCATTCTGAGCTATTGCATCCTCTACTATTATTTCTTCAGGGTTTGTCTGTGTCCCCACAGAGTTTGTAGTGACTGCTCTTTTATGAAGAGGGTTTCTTCCTTGCTCTCTGGGTCTTTTTTTTTTCTTTCTTTTGTGGGCCTTATCTACTTGTTCTAGCTACTTCGTTAATTTTTTAATAATTTCCCTAAGTTTTCCAACCTTCTACTTTAATACTTCAACTTTTTTAGCCTTTCTCTTTAACAACTTGTTCTCCTTTTCCATATTTCTAATTCTTCTATGGCTTTTGCCTACTTTATTTTTGTGAGGGGTCTCAAGGTCTTTTTCATTCAGATAAGCAGGTAGTTGTTCCTCTGTTCCTTCAAAGTGAAATGTTTGTTCAAGAGGGCTTCTTGCCTTAGGATGAGGTTCTTCCTATGCTGTGTCCTTTGGGAATGACATTTCAATATCAGGGAAGTTTTCAATAGGTTTTGAAGAATAGGCTCGTTCTTGGTATTCTTCTGGTTTATCTCTGTTAATTGAGGCCCCTAAGCTCCCTAAAACCTGAGCTATTTCTACCCCATAGCTTTTCAAAAATTGTTCTGTCAGGTGCTCCAATGATTGTTGGGTGTCTTCTTGACTGTTTCCTTGTGAGGTTTGTTCTATGTGCTCAATTTCCTAGACATTTTCCTATAAGGACTGCTCTGTAATGTCCTGAATTTCTTCAGGTTGTTTTGTTGTGTCCTAGATTTCTTCAGGGTTTCTTGTCCATCTGCTTCTCCTCTTTCTCTCAATGGGGGCTTTAGGAGCAACTGTTTCTCTTTCTCATTAGTGCTCCTGTTTGTGAGGTATGAACCTCTATTTGTGAGGTCTGAGCTTCTGTTTGTGAGGTTTGAGCCTCTGTAATTTGGACAGGGTCTTCCTCGACTTCGGGTTGAGGAGGTGGAACTTCTATTTTGGTAGTGGTCTCCCCTTCCCGTATCTCTTCAATTTCCCATGGTGGGTCTTCATGGTATAATTCAGGTTGAGAGGTCTATTGGTCTCAATAAGATCATCCAGGTTAATTGATTTTGACTTAGGGCCTTATTTACTATCATTTTAAATAATCCATGGTGGTTGATGATAGTAACAGGATCCTTGGACTTTTGTATTCTGGTGGCAACCTCATGTAACATGGAATTTAAGAAAAATAGTAGATTGATTACTAATCATTGTTTGAGTGCCTCTAGAAGTTTGAGGTGGCATGGTCAAATTACATCGTATCGTCCATCACAGGTGATGTACCTCTGAATTACCCTTTCCAGTTATTTCCAGGGTTCGCTGAGAGTGTTGGGGTTAAGTCCCTTTCCCTTTTTATCCAATTCTTCTCCAGGGTCTACAAAAGATTCTACAGCTTCTTTGAGTGTTGTATATCTTCCTGTCCACTGTATGTCTGTATTAGGGAGGCCTGTTGATCCGTAGGATCTTTTAATGACTTATGGTTGAGTTTTAATTTTGCATGCGTTAATTAACCATTTGAGAAAACTTAGTGAAGAATGAGAAAAAAAGAGGAATTATTAGAGCCATATACATATGTACAGATCTGAAATGCAATAAAAGACAGCAAAACATAACACGCAGATTGATAACAGAGTTCGGCACAACTTTGCCTACGTCTCCGGGCCTTTTCTCTGTGGGGGAGCCTTCTTTATTTTTGTTCAAATTCTAAAAAGTACATTGTTGTAATGCCAAATGGCTACAAGACTAATCTGGTCATGTTCATCCAGATCTCAAGAACCATGCAAAGAAAACGACACACAAAATGGACATTCGGAGCTCCCAAAAATGATCCGAAAACGTCTCCTCCTCAAAAGCTTTTCTGCCTCAAAATGGCTTTGGCTTGGCTTCTCCTCAACATAACTCTTCTCTTAATGCCCTCTATGGCCTCAAACAGGCCTGG
>ML790427.1:87771-107920 GCA_009831015.1 Picea engelmannii
ATTCATCCTTCATACCTTTAATCAGAGTTGCTTTAATTACTTCACCTAGTAATGTACCATAGGGTGATCTCTATAAGTTATACTAAAATATTTCAACATATTCTTCAAATGATTCATTTTATTTTTCCATCATTTGAAAGATCTCATCTTTTAAATCCCTGGTTCTGCAGTAATCCTGATATTTCCTAAGGAAGGCTTGTTTCATTCCATCCCATGAATTTATAGTTCCCCCTCCTAGTCCCATAAACCACCATAAGGCTGCTCCTTTCAAAGTGGAAGGAAATAATTTTAGTTTCTGGGGTTCGGCGATGTAATCATAACCTCTGCACATGACATCAAATTTGAACAAGAATGCATCAGGGTCTTCTGATATCAATCCGTGAAAAGTTGGAATATTTTGTAGTGGGATAGATTTCATCGGAGCATTAGCAATTGGGTCAACTATGGGATATTCCAAAGTGGATTTATGGGTCCCTTTTTGATTTGGTTGTTCCATTTGATCGAAAATATGCCAAAAATATTTAGGAATCTCTTGATTTGGATGTTCTATTCGAGGTGGTTGATTATTTGATCCCCATGGAAATTTAACTACACTACCTATATATGGAATTTCAAGAGTTTCTCCTCCTATCAAAATCCCAGGAGATCCAGGTTCAGGTGGGTTTGTTTCAGCAACTCCACTAGTTTCCCCTTTTCCTTCTTCCAAATTACGAGAGTTTCCCTCGTCTAAAGGGTTGAGAGGTGGACTATCTGTGTTCTGAAAACTTTGCTCAGTCCCTTGAGTTTTGCAATGAACCTCAACATGAGCTGTAGTGGGTGAATTTGTATCTTGATGGATTCGAGTGGATCCTTTTTGAGGTCCCACCGAGGCTTAAGATTCATCTTTCCAGGTGATTTCATATATAAAGGTTTTTCTTCCAGGGGCCACCGGGCCCTGGTCTTTTGTAGTTTTTGGTGGGGGTTTTGGTTTTTCAAGTTATTTCTTCCTAGTTATACACACTTCACACAAAAATCCAAACACCTATATGACCTCTATGCATCAACTGAAGGTAGGCTCTGGCACAAGTATTTTACTTGTTGCCTATGTAGGTTCTTACCTCATGTTTTCAATACCCCGTCCCTTCAGAGATGAAAGCTATGTTATCTTTGACATTCTCCTTGGCAACGACACCAAAATGTTGGCCTATAAATATGTCCTAAAACAACCATAGTTTAACATTAATTTATCAACATGAGGATTCGTCTTTTATCTCAAGAATATAAGCAAAGTCTATGCAGATAACTGGAGAGGTTGAAATCGTGTAGTCAAAGAAATTATGAGTTTATCAACAATCAAGTTCCTCAAATGTTCATTAAATATTATGAAACTAAGATCTACTTAACAGAATTCAAATCTGATTAATAACATGCTGTGAATGAAAAAGGAATTAACTAATGTATTGAATTCATTTAACTAAGAAGCGGTAATTGAATCTAAGGACTTGCAGAATCAAACTGTTGACTATGAATCAAATTGCTAGAAATGAAATAGAGAATTACTCTATCTGTGGAAAGAAACAACAAATTCAATCTAATCGAAAGGAAGAACGAATGTATCTTAACTGAAAGGAACAACAAATGTAACTTTAACGAAAGGAACAACAAATGTAACTTTAACCGAAAGGAACAACAAATGCTACTCTAAGTAAAAGAAACAACGCTTATGAAATTGTGAGGATCTGTCAAGCAGTAAACTACATAAATAGAAATTGAAACAATAGTCAATAATCATTCCAACGAAACATCTATCTTCTGTAAGAAAACAGTACAAAATCATTAACATGCTCATGCATTCTTAACTATTATGAAAGAGATTTGAATCACAGAACATAAATCAAACTGATACAATTTACAGATTAAGACAATGACTCCTTTTGATTGGGCCCTTGGTCCTCAGAAGCACTACTACTATAAACTCAGTATGCGAGAATGGTGAAAATGTTCAAATCTTTTATTGATTCCATAGCTGGTACAACATTTACAAAAATTGTGTGCGCAGAGTAATTCTGAGTTCTGAGTGCTTGGATACAATTCTTCTATTGTCCTTTTCGAGATCTATTACCCTCTATATATTACAATAATATGGGTAAATCCATGCTGAGGATCGAGAGATCCTCAATATTTCTTTACTATTATAAAGTTATAATATAGAAAATCAATCATCTTCAAAACTGCTTTGCACCAAAAGTCCTCAACCTCCAATAGCTTACGCATCTTCAAGATTTCCTTTGCTATTTCGGTTTTGACAATATTTATCCAGTCTTGTAATAGAATCAAACAATTCCAATCGTATTTTAGAATCTATTTAATATAACTTCAATAATATCACTAGAAGACATACTAATCATTTTCTATCATATTTATCCCTAATTAACAGAAAAGTCAATCAAGATTATATCATGAACAATGGGAATAAGGAGTATATTTGTACCTTTTTCATAACCCAACACCTCTCAGAATAGATCGATACAATGAATAAATGTCAAATACAAATGTCTCCAATATCTTGCATATAAGTCCAATAACACTCATCTAGAAGTTAATAAATCCAATATAGATAAAAACTTCAGAAAATAAGAGGTGTTATTGAATTCAAAACTTGAAAATAAAAAACCTGGACTATACAATATGGTAGAAGGCACCGCACAACCTTACAACTCATGCATAGTACTGGTTCAAGTAGAGCTTGCTACTAGGATTTGACCAAGAGTATCTTCGACATTCAACCTGGAAAGTCTTCGAAAAGTCAAGAAAACACAAACCAATATGTAAGTATTCCCATGGTATATAATCAGTAGTCATGGCTTCAAGGATAGCCTCATCCAAAGGAAACTCAATATCCTAGAAATAATGTGAATGAGGAGGATCGATGGTCCCAAAGAGAAAATCAAACTGACCATATTCCATATGATGATGGAGTTTTTGGTCAGGGTTGGCAGATTCTATCAGTGAAGAATCACAAGCACACGGTCTTGGGGATCTAAAAAAACAATATTAGACTCAAAAGGAAACTCAATATCACTTGGACTAAGATGGGTAAGCAAGGGCTCTTGTGCCCCCATTGGATAAACCAATGGATCAAATGTTGAGACCAAGTCTCGATAAGGAAAACATGAGTGAAAAAGTTCATTCTCAGGAGCAATTGAACATCGAGGATAACATGCCACATAATTTACCTGTGGTGGGGTAGAGTCTACATGAATACTAGGAACATATAAAGGGGCATCCTGAACAAACATCGAATTAGGATGGTGATTATCAGATGTCAATTGGTCGATAGTGACAATTATTCCATTGTGATGGAAATGAAATAAATGGAAGAGCGTAGACACCACAGTATTCATATCATATACATAATCATGCCCTAGAATCATATTGAAATCTAATGGGCCTTGCACCACTATAACATCGACAAGGATGATTTTCCCACCAATGAGATAGGAAACTGAGGAAGAATCTATAAATATTCACTAGGACGTCTATCAAAATACAAGAGCTCATGCAAAGAAAACACAATCTTGGGAGTGTTGATTATTTGGGTTGGTTGTCATTGATGTCAACCCTTGAAGAAAGTCTGATAGAAAATTTTGGTAGCACAAAGGTTTGGGTAATGGACCCAAGTTTGTTTGTTGGATAATGGTATGAGTTTTGATACATTTGCAGGTAATAATATTCTGGATGGATAGTGCATGTCATTCCATTTCCAGTGGTATGTGGAATGTCACATAAGTCCTCACGATTAGAGATTTATGGCCATGTGAATTTCGAGAAAGGTTTGGGCAATGGACCCAAGTTTGTTTGATGGATAATGGTATGAGTTTTGATATATTTGCAAGTAAGAATATTCTATATGGATATTACATGTCATTCCATTTCCAGTGGTATGTGGAACATCACATAAATCCTCACAGTTAGAGAGTTATGGCCATGTGAAGTTGGAGAACCCTCATGAGTCATCTAGAAGCCCCAAAAGGTAAAAGTAGTCAAAGTGGTTTAAGAGATTTTAAAAGGTAAATAATAAAGTGAAGTGATGAGTGTACTATAAGTCAAAGTGAATACAAAATAAATTATTTAAATAATAAAGTTAATGGAGAAATTACTAAGTTGACAAGTGGTTAGAAGTGGGTTAATCCTAAAATAAGGAAAGTGGGTTAAGATGGTTAAAAGGTAACCCCTCGAGGAAGCTACATGAAAGTATACATAAGAGGCAAGGCTCTCTCATTTTAATCACACTTGAGCATATTGAATATCTATAGGTGACTGAGGTGACCAAAGGATATCTAAGCCTAATTTCAGAGGGAAGGTGAAGTAAAGAAGGCCGAAATTCAACGGAGGATAAATTCTTTTGATGATGCTTTCTAAGGTATGTTATTTATAGGTCATCTCACCATTTTCGCGATATTTTTTTTTCTAGAATGATTCAGACCATGAAATTGGGAGGCCATTGAGGAAACATATCCAATTAGTTTTGATACAAATTTCATCTTTTGGGTCATTGTATTTTTGGAGGTACACGCCATGGAAAATAGGGTTTGTGGCTAGTCCTAAAACTGGTCTAAAACACGTGTTTCAGTTAAAAACATCATAACGTCTTCATAACAGATCCAAATTTAGAAAGAAAAAATGTATTGGTTAGAGTACAATCTGTATCATTATATGTACAATTTTTAGATCCATACAAAAAATATTCCATGTGGGGAATTCTCTACAAGTTTGCACTCTAGAATAAGCCAGAATTCAACAAGGTATGTCATTTTTTATATAACTCCTTTTCTAAGAGGTTCCAAGTAGTGAAGTCTGGAGGAATTGCATAAAAGACACTGAAGAACATTGTGTACCATATTTAGATATTTATTCATTACAGGTACATTGTTATGATTATTTCAAGTTAGGGTTGTTGACTAATCCAAAATTAGTCATGTGAGACCAAAGTAAAGTTTGATGAAAATGCTAGTCTCTTGTTGTTAAAGTTAAGGAAGGTTTGCAGGTATGTGATATTATACAAAAGGTCTATTACAGAACTACAAAACAGATTTGGATGATGAAATTGATCAGGGATTTTGGTTGAGGTACATGTTGGGTACATGGTTGAGACAAGTAATTGATGAGTTGACACATACATAAGGTGTATAATTGATGATGTTGGTACATCTTGATGATTCATAGTTGAAGAGTAGTTGATACATGATTGATACTATTAGCGCCGTCATTTTTTCAGTTAGAGTCAATATTAGTCGAGTCGTGGTCCATGTGTCAAAGCATGTGAGTTCAGGTACTGAACAACAAATCGGTTGAAGTCAGCAAGTGTCGATTGGCCCTTGGAGTTAGGAAGGGACGTCAGGATCAAAACATGTGTAAGTGGTAAATGTCTTTTCCCAAAGAGTCAGGACCTGGCAGAAGAGGGGGTTTTACCTGCCAAAGGTCGAGGCAAGTTGTTAAATAGGAGTCACGTCAGCAAGTGCAATGGTCATCATCATCTCATTATGAGGCCAGAAATGATGAGAAATCATGACGCTCATATCATGTATACTCTGGAGATCTTATCACCTGTACTTTACATGTTTCGCAGTGTACCCGTCGCGTGGATGTGTTGCAAAAATATTCGACCTACTTCGAAACCTCTAGTCACCATGGATTCAATGTCCCTTGTCATGATTCCATCTCTCTCCTGTCTAGTTATAAATTCCAGTTGCTCTGTGTGTATTCCATTCACCAGCCAAGTTTATGCACTGTCTGTAATTTCCCTGCGAGCCCTGAGGTTCTCACTGTGAGGAAGCCGATTACAATCAAATGTGTCAAAAAATCGTGCTAATCGATATTACTGCTTTGGGTCCATGCTAAATCCACTACGCACGTAGAATGAACACACATTGCACCATGGAAACATCCCAAAACATAATGAAAGGGGCGCTAAGTGGCAGAAATGTGGGGCTCGAACCTCAAATCTTGACATTGATAAATGAAGACCCAGATGTCAGAGCATCCTTTGAACAGGTCGGGTGCATGTTCTTTCGTAATAAAATCCAAGGATTCAATATGAAAATGACGAAACAGTTCACGCTCAGTTTCAACGGGCTCTGCGTAGTAATTGCGGGAAATACATTCCAGGTGACGAAGGAAACTATGTCAGCTGCAACAAAGATCCCTCCTCATGGTGAAAGGTGGTCCAAAGGAATTCCTTTGGATGTGCTATGCTACGGGAAATTTATCAAACCAGAATATTTAAACAGAAAGGTCGAAGTGGGCATTCCAAGTCGATATCTACAAGAGCCTTTTCAGAAGCTCCTGAGGGAGATTAGGAAATATTTCACCTGTGAAGGAAGATTGACCGAATACACACACATCACATCAAATTTTTGATGAATTTCACAAGAAGGAGGTCGTTAAATATGTCTTTTGTATTGCACCAAAGCCTCCGAGAAATGGCAGATAGTTCCCGAGCTAAAGAAAACTAGCTAAAGAAGAAACTATCTCATGTATCATTGATCAAATTGTTGATAGTTGAGGAGTTGCGATGATTGGGAAAAATCTGGGGTTCATTTCTACTCATAGTCGACATCCCCAGGGACCCCAAGGGAGATTCTCCTCTACCCATAGGAAAGGTAACATCTCACCGCACATAGGCAGAAGAAGGAAATACATTGGAATCCGTATCCCCCCAACATACGATACCCCTAAAAAGGAGGAGTCCAAGGAAGAACAAAGAAAATGGGGATTCCCAAGCCATGAGTGAGCCGCACGCAAATTCAGCCACCGAAGAGTTACTCATGAGCGTCATTCGACTGGAACCTGTCAAAGGTCCAAGTCAAGAAAACTGTGGCAGATGGATAAAGACAGACATTGAAGGCACATATATGCGTGAAACGTCGCAAAAGATAAAGCAAGTGCAACTCACCATTGTTGAGCTATACTAGGAGAACAAAGAGATGAGATGACAGTTAGAAAAAAGCACCCTTGAGGCATCAACATCACAAGGCTAAGAGGAAAATGTGTCTTGGTTCAAGAGGCATCTCAGGGATGTGCAAGACAGGATCATCCAACTACGCGATGCATAGAGGATGTCAGAAGAGAGAATTACAAAGCACTTCAAGGAATGTGGACCAGCCATGGAAAAAATCCATGCAGCTCTAGCCAATGCACATAAGAGGCTGAAAGGAAACACGGTTTTTCAAAGAAAAGTGATGAATATGAAAAGGTGCAACTGGTCTCTCAGGAGAATGCTTCGGATATCAAAATTGTAGATGAGGCCAGAAGCATAACTGATCGAATCCATTTTTGTATTCTTAACTTGGTGTAGATTTTTTCTCCCCGTTTCCTATTTCCTATCAGGAAGTATGGAATTTGACAGGTACCTGTGTGGAAATTACATGATGCGCAATGTTGAAGACCCACCTATTACAGAGGACAAGTGTATGTTGGACATGCAACAATTGAAGAAAGGCATTGTCCCCTGGCTGGTGTTGTCATCTTGGAAACACCTGTGACAACCTAGGGTTACCCGCCACATGCACACTCCAAAAAATGATCGCGCGACATAAATAGAGGCCATTCTGATGGGGGTAAGAGTCTGATAGAGCACTTGATCATCCATATATCCTGTCAAAGGAAATCATCGACACATCACTCCAAAAAGATGAAATATTGTTGATGATCTAACTGTCATGGGAAACATGTCGGTTATTGTATGATTGATTACAGTCAGTTTCTATTTTTAGTGAAGGGCTATACGAAGAGTCATCTAGCAGAGAATAGTCAGAGCCTAATTTCTAGGGATAGTAGTTAGAGGGAAGGGTATCCCGAGCGGCACACCCTGGTCTATATATTTCATCTTTTCAATGTAAGCCAGGTTGGTTGGCAAAGTAATGTAGACAATGACTACTGAATGTAGTTTTTCTAACATGATTGAAGTTTAATGCAAAGGTCTTGAAAATTTGACGAAAAGATTCTAATGGTATCGGTTTGATGTATTGTAATCTCCCTTTGCGTATGTGTTTCATGTGCTCTTTAAATTCATATCTATATTTTGTCTAAATCAGAACGTTATTCAGATCTATTATTCACTACACGGTGCTCTAGATTTCTCCATTTAGACGAATGATTTTTCTTCTAAGTGAACTCAGAATTCATCTCCAATGGTGATCTGAGTTTCTTCATGTGTTTTTTCTCTCACCATACACAATGATTTTGAACTAAAAGACCGTTGCCTACTTATCCTTTATCCTCTCAAGTTTAGTCATCTAGTCATTTGTTTCTCTCTTTTTCTAAAATTGACTCCATGGCCCAAGGTCTCGTGTTCTCTTACTAATAGAACCAGAAATATTATACAAAGGTTAAATCTAACCGTCAGTTTCAAATCCATAAGCCGTATAGAGATGAAGTCTTAGAGAGAACCCTCTCTAGGTCAGAAAGGCTAGTTCCTGGCCTTAAAGTTTGTTTGTAGGTTGCCTCTGTCATTCGTTTTCTTAGCCGAACAAGTTTACAGAGTGCTAATAGGTACATACTTGGTACATGGTTGGAGGCACTTGTTAGTATTATTGTTGACACATGGTTTATGGATGATGTAGCATACTTGTATTGGTATATTATTAGAAGCACATATTGATCTTGCTACTAATTATGAGTTGTTATGTTATGCTTGGTTGATGCACATATTTGAGAGTTTTCTTGGTGATTGATCTTGGTGAGTAGATCTGGTTGGTTGATAAGATTGATGAGATAGGTTGTTTGGATAGGTTGTTGTGACATGTTATTTGTACAGGTTTGGTGCATGGTTGATGCAATTGTTCATGATACAGGCTGAGGTCCAGGTTGGTGCATGGTTGATGCACTTGTTCATGGTACAAGTTGATTACAGGTTGTTTGGTACAGGTTGGTGCATGGTTGATGCACTTGTTTATGGTACAGGTTGACCACAGGTTGAGGTATAGGTTGATGCATGGTTCAGGTTATTGGTACAGGTTGTTTGGTGCAGGTTGATTGGTATAGGTTTACAACAATATATCTCACAGTGATAGTGTGACAGTGGTTCCATAATTCTACTTCTACGTTAGGGTGGTTGGATGGGGAAATGACAGGTAGTTGTATCCACCTTCCGATTGTAGCTGGAGAACATAGGGGGTTGTAGCCTCCTTCTGGTTGTAGCAAAATAATTGGAGAGCTGGAGCTTCCCTCGGGTTGTAGCCTGAGAAACTAGGGGGTTGGAGCCTCCTTCCAGTTGCAACTGGAAAACAAAGGAAGTTAGTGCTTCCAATGAATGTAATTCTTAAAGACATATAAGAAAAAGCATAATGTGGTTTTCTCCTTCTTTGGGTTTCCACGTAAAACACTGGTCTACTGTGTATGTGTATGATTGTTCATTTGTTCATTGTATATTTACTCTGCAAGTATTGGATGATAATGCTACATTGATATAACACTTGCATTTTATGGTGAAAAAGGATTAAATTTATCTATTACTGATTCACCCCCACTCTCAGTAATCCAACAATTGGTATCGTAGTGAGGTTACTTCAAAAATCAGTTTAACCACTGAAAGGTAGATCATGGAGAGAAACAACATGTATAAAAATGGAATACCACAGTTTGATGGATAAAAGTATGCATTTTGGAGTAGAAGGATGAAAACATATATACATGCACAGGGATTTGGAATTTGACAATAAGTTGTAGATGGATACAAAGAACCAATAGTTCCGCTGACAAATGAAAGAGAAATAAAACTTGGAAAAATAATTCCAAAGCCACAAATGCACTTCTGAATGATCTTTGTGAATTGGTATTCACCAAAGTTATACATTGTAAATCCTCTAAAGAGATTTGGGACAATCTTCAAAATATTTATGAAGGAGATTCAAAAGTCAAAGCAACAAAGCTTCAAACTTACAGAGGTCAGTTCAAACAACTAAAGATGAAGGAAGATGAGAATATTGCAGCTTATTTCTTATGAGTCGATGAAACAATAAATGCAATCATAAGATTGGGAGAATAAATCAAAGAATCTATAATTGTTTAAAAGGTACTAAGATCTCTTCCTATGATATTTGACCCTAAGATATCAACACTAGAAGAAAGAGAAGATCTAGACTCAATAAGCATGGACGAACTACATGGAATCTTCACAACATATGAAATGAGAACTGAACAGGAAAATCTAGATATAGAAGAAACAACTTTCAAAGCATCCAAAAGGTTAAAGAAAAAGAGAAAGAAATAGGAAAAAGAACATAGAAACAACAATGACATCTCAGAATATGATGAAGAAGTGGCCAACTTTGTCAGAAGATTGAATAAGGGAACCAGTGACATATATAGAGGTAAGTTTCCTTTGATTTTTTTTTAATTGTGATGGTATTGGTCATTTTGCTAACAAATGTCCTCATAAGAAAAATAAGAGGAATAATGAAGATTACTCAAATATCAAAAAAACATATAAAGGAAAAGGAACCACAAAGAAATTTTTCAAGAAAATCTTATGCACCAAAGAAGACAACTCATCATCCAATGAAGATGAATTCAGTGACAGTGAGATAGCAAGAGTTCTATTCATGGATGTAGAAGACTTTGAAAAATAAGACACTGAAAAAGAATATGAAGAGGTCGAAGAAGAATATGAAGAGGCAGAAATTTACTATCGAGAAGAATTGTTGTGTGCCATAGAAGTTATAAGAAGACAAAAGAAGAAAAACAAAGAAGCTACAAGAGAAACTAGACAAGAAATAAGACACTCAGGAACTAGAACAAATGATCACAAATTTGAAGGTTCAAATAGAAGAAGATAAAATAATTGAAGAAACACTCAAAGAAAAGCTAGAAGAAAGAGACAATATCATTGAAAAATTGGAAGCAAAGATTGTCACATTAAGAAAGGATCTTCAAAAGAAAAATATGCAAAACAACTCAAAAGTTTTGGATGACATTATCGACAGTCAAAAACCTGATCATGAAAAGTCTGGACTTGGATACAATCATACATAAAAGGGATCAATCTCCAAAGCAATAGAACAAGAAACATATCTAAAAATCTACGCAGAAACAATCAAAGGGGATAGGAAGATCTACAAGGAAGAATACGTGGACAATCCTCCACCAAGCATATTTAGATTTCATAATCAAAAATCGACATATAGGCCTCAGGAAGAAGAAGGATTCAAAAGAGAAACTCCCTTTAGAAGATCTTCAACTCCTAGGTATTAAACTATGTTTTTCGGTTTATGTTATGCATGTAATAATTTTGGACATAAAGATATGAATTGCAGAGCTAACAACAAGAACATAAACAAACTTGAAAGTCATACACAAAAAGGTTATCCAAGAAGGCCTAGTGAAACACAAAGAAGAAGTTACAACAAGTTTGAATCATTGGGCACTGAAGTGGAATGCTACAAGTGTAACAACTTTGGACACATGGAAAAAGATTGCAGAATGATAGTTCCTCTTAGAGAACCACAACAGAGCAACAACACTCACATACAAGAACCTCAGAAGAGAACAGGAAGAATAGGTGAACAAAGACCAGGTACCATAGATTGCAAGATTGGAAATAAAACGAGATGAAGAAAATTCTACAGAGAAAAAGAAAGATTTCAGATACATAAAGGTTTGGAAATAACTGAAAGAAAAGAGGGACATGCAAATAAGGAAAAAGTTCAAGAGATTGTAATTTCAGTCATTGTAGTGAAAGATGAATCCATAGACAAAAAGAAATAATTAGAGCTCAAAGAGATGATGACTCTACCAATGAAGATGATGATGAATCTACCATTGAAGATGATGATGAATACACATTAGAGCATGAACTGTTCTAAGCCATCCATCTTAAAGACTCCCAAGTAATATGAATACTAAACAGAGGGAGTCTATGCAATAGCTGTGAAAGACCAAAGAACTATCCTTCGAGAAAATTGCAGAGTTTGAGAAGACAGATCCAGAGTAGTCAGTTAGTAGAAGTACAGTTTGATAGATTAATCAAGACTTCATAATAGTATAGTGATAAATGGGTCAGCATTATGGATAGTTGTGCAAGTAGAGTCTTGGAAAGTATGGAAAAAGATGGATTCATAAGAACACTTAGTAGGTTTGGAAAGATACATGACAGTGGATGAGAGCATGGATTCATAGATTGGTTCAGATATTGGTTCAGAGACAAAGGAACATTATCATAATGGATGATAATTACACAGGAAATGGATCGAACAATGCTAATGGATTCCAAATTGACAGATATGTTTTGGACACATGCAATGCATAAAACAGTTCACATTCAAAATAGAGTAATGCTCAGAAACAACAATGACAAAAATCCCTATGAACTATGGAAAGGAAGTGCAGACAACAACCTCTACATCAAGGTAACTCAAGGTAGTATTTTATTAATTGAAATTTATGTTGATGATATTGTTTTTGGAAGTACTAATGATAGGTTAAGCCAGAAATTTGCAAAGGATATGCAGAATGAATTTGAAATTTCATTACTTGGAGAAATATCCTTCTTTCTGGGTCTTCAAATATGTCAAAGAAACCAAGGAATTTTTATTTCTCAAACTAAGTATATCAAAAAAATGCTAAAGAGGTTTGGAATGGAAGATTGAAAACTAGTTACCACTCTTATGAAAACCAATTGCAAGTTGAGAAAATATGATGATTCAAAGTCTACATACCAGAGGCAATACAAGTCAATGATTGGTATCTTACTATATGTGATAGCATCCAGACTAGATGTAATGAAGGAAGTTAGACAGGTGGCACGATTTCAAGCATCACCAAAGGATTTTCAGATATCTCAAAGGAACAAAAGAGTTTGGATTATGGTATCCAAAAGGAAAGGATCTATCACTTATTTCCTACACAAATGTAGATTGGGCAGGTTGCATTGATGACTGACGAAGCACCAATAGAGCATCGTTCTACTTGGGTGAGTGTTTAGTATCATGGTTAAGAAAGAAACAATCATCAGTATCCTTATATATAGTCGAGGCAGAGTATATTGCAGCAACAACATGTTGTACACAGGTTCTATGGATGAAACAAAGTGTGAAATATATATATTTTGAGTATGATGATCTCATTCCAATCTATTGTGATAATACAAGCACCATCAAAACCTGGTGATGAAATCCCAGATGAAGCACATTCCAATAGACTATCACTTTCTATGGGAACATGTTGGAGAGAAGAACATGAGAGTTGAATATGTGGGAACAAAAGAACAAGTGGTAGACATCTTTATAAAAATTCTTCCAAGAGAATCCTTTGAGTATCTTCGCCAGAGACTCGGGGTAATTTCTACTCCAAAATGAATGCTTTTGAATGATTATCTTATATGTCTTAGATCTACACGAGGAAGCACCATAAAGAGGATAGTTAAGGTTGGGAGATCCATTTCAGGAAGAGTTCAGTTAAGGGGAGTATCCCCACGGACAATTCAGTTAGGGGGAGAAGCCCCATATGGAAAGATACATTTGCCATTGATCAGAAAGGGGGAAAGATTTATCAGATGCATGCTTAGAGAAAGAGAACAAAGGCATGGTTCCATGGGGAGCGATGGTCACAGGGGGAGTATGAGTGATATAAATTTAGTATTTCATAAGAGTGTTTCCATCAATTCCAAAGAGGGATATTGTTGATTATTTGGGTTGGTTGTCATTGATTTCAGCCCTTGAAGAAAGTCTGGTAGAAAATTTTGGTAGCACAAAGGTTTGGGTAATGGACCCAAGTTTGTTTCATGGATAATGGTATGCGTTTTGATATATTTTTAGGTAAGAATATTCCATATGGATAGTACATGTCATGCCATTTCCAGTGTTATGTAGAACGTCACATATCTCTTCACGGTTAGAGAGTTATGGCCATGTGAAGTTGGAGAAAGGTTTTTTTCAATGGACCCAAGTTTGTTTGATGGATAATGGTATGAGTTTTGATATATTTGTAGGTAATAATATTCTAAATGGATATTAAATGTCATTCCATTTCCAGTGGTATGTGAAACGTCACAAAACTCCTCACGGTTAGAGAGTTATGGCCATGTGAAGTTGGAAAACCCTCATGAGTCATATAGAAGCCCCAAAATATCAAAGTAGTCAAAGTGGTTTAAGAGATTTTAGAAGGTAAATAATAAAGTGAAGTGATGAGTGTACTATAAGTCAAAGTGAATGCAAAATAAATTATTTAAATAATAAATTTAATCGATAAATTACTAAGTTGACAAGTGGTTAGAAGTGGGTTAACCCTAAAATAAGGAAAGTGGGTTAAGATGGTTAAAAGGTAACCGCTTGAGGAAGCTACATGAAAGTATAAGTAAGAGGTAAGGCTCTCTCATTTTAATCACTTGAGAATATTGAATATCTATAGGTGACTGAGGTAACTAAAGGATATCTAAGCTGAATTTCAGAGGGAAGGCGAAGTAAAGAAGGCCAAAATTCAAAGGAGGATAAAAAAATTTGATGATGCTTTCTAAGGTATGTTATTTACAGGTCATCTCACCATTTTCGCAATAATTTTTTTTTCTAGAATGATTCAAACGATGAAATTGGGAGGCCATTGAGGAAACATATCCAAGTAGCTATGATAAAAATTTCAGCTTGTGGGTCGTTGTATTTTTGGAGTTACACGCTGTGGAAAATAGGGTTTGTGGCTAGTCCTGAAACTACTCTAAAATAGGTGTTTTGGGTAAAAATATCATAACTTCTTCATAAAAGATCCAAATTCATTAAGACCAAATTTATTGGTTAGATTATAGTCTGTAGTATTCTGTGTACAATTTTTAGATTCATACAAAACATATTCTTTGCGGGGTGTTAGCACTCCGTAAATATGTTCCGCTGATAAACAGACGACGAAGGTAACTTTTTCAACCAACTTTGACACCCGAAACTAGCCTTTCGGATCCAGAGAGGGCTCTCTCTAAAATGGCACAGTCTCCACATAGGATATGGATTTGAAAGCAATGGCTAGGTTTAACACCTTTGATAAAATGGGTTATGGTTATATTGGTGCAAGAAAGTAAGAATTGGGCTATGGAGTCGATTTGAGGAAATGACATAGACAAATGACTCAATGACTAAAAAATTGAGAGGATAAGGCTAGGCGAGCAACAATATTTAGTGTAAAACTGTAATGTGTGGTGGGGAGAAAAACATAGAAAGTAACTGGGAGCGCTGCAATGAGCGAATTCGAAGTTAGCTTTTAGAAGAAAACGTTTTGTCTAAGTGGCACGAACAAGGGGCGCAACATAGCAAATCCAAAGGTTCAAAATTTGTTCTGAAATAGATAGAAAAAGATATTAAATTAATATGAAAGGAATCACATACACAAAGAAAGAGGTACGATACAACCAACTGTTACAACTAGAATCTTTTCGTGGAGTTACAGGACCTTTTCATTAAGTTTCGGTCAAAAACCCAAATTACATACGATAGCTACTGTGTATACCAATTTTTCCAACCAACCTGACTTACATCAAAAAGATGAAATATATAAACGAGGGTGTCCCTTGGGCTACCCTGCTTCATAACTACTAATCCATAAAAGCTACGAAAAAACCTGAGTAGCATGCATCGAAGACTCTTCGCATGGTGCTTTCCAAAAATAGACAATAATCACGTCTGATTTCCCATGACCATTCGCAAAATTTTCCACGAGGATTTGATCATCGGTCAGGACTTTGATGTGGAAAAATATGTGTCACCCTATCTCTTCAATCAGGCATTTGAGCGAACAAGTGTCTGTCAGGAACTCATCATCTATCGTAACAACTTTGGTTTCAGTTATGTGTTCACTTGTTGAACAATACGCGTGGTGAGTAGCTGTTTGATTGTAGTAGTCGTTATAAAAATGGCAGAGAGTTTCAAAGAAATGTGTCTTTCAATAGCTACCAATATTTGTCTTATTTTCATAGGTGCAGAGGCGGGTGCCAGCTAAACTTGATTTTTCCGCGCGTTGGCGAGAGCTACGTGGGCTTCCCTCTTGGTCGTTTCGTATTCCCTGGAATGTTTCATATGCCTTTCCTCCATCAGCTTCTATGCCTCTCACAGTTGTATGATAGTATCTTGTGCCTCTCTGAGCTACCTCTTCAGCCATGCCACGTTCCCTCCATGACCCTGTGCTGCTGCTACTTCTGTAATCTTTGTCGCTAGTTTCCGCCTTAGTTCCATGTTTTCTTGATAGAGTTTGGCGATGGCCAGATTTTCCTGTTTCAGCTGCTGAGATGGCTCCTATAATATATTCTCTCCTTTTCCTTCTCCTGTATTTGTGGCTCGACCCTTCAGTAGGCTCTAGCCAGATGGCGCGCACTAGCAATTGTTCGGCCACTGATATGCCACGCGAATCTTCTGAGAATCAAGCTTCCACATCTTCCTTGTTATTTTCCGGCCTACCCCTTCTCTGAGGCATTCGTTGTTTGGGAGACAGGGCTTCTGTTATCTTTCCTTTTGGTGCAATCCTTCTAGTTTCATATTCTGCATGGTTTGATATGGTCGTCTCTATGAGAAAATGGATAACCTCTTCTATGTCCCTCGAAAAACCTACTGCAGGCGAGAATGACTCCCAATCGTTCTGAGGATTTGTCCTAGTGATTTGTTTGCTCTGCATGCCCTTTACTGAACTTTGGGACGTCACCATGATGCGACTGATGTGTATTCTGCGTGTAATATATCCGATAGACACACCAAGGGGAAAAGAAAATCCACAAACTGGACTGGCGAGGGGAATTTGAAAGCAAAGTTCAGGCCTGGTTCTACAAATGGAGAGAGTGTAGAATGTCCAAGATTTATAATGAATAGGACAGGAAAATAAATCATATTGGAAGATAGTTAATCCATGGTGACGACATGTTTTGAATCCATTTGTAGGTTCTCCATGGAAAATCCCCATGTGTAAGATACAGGTGATGAGGCTTGTTGATCATGTAATATATGAACGCCGTAATTTTTTGTTCCCTCCACATTCATGATGAATTGATAATAACTGCTATACTTGCTAATGTGATTTCCATTAACCACTTGACTCGACCTCAAGCACACAAAGACTGGTTTCTTAATGGGATTCGACATTCTGAAAAAGACGTACTTGTACCATGTATGCAAGTTTTGAATCTGACACCCTTTCCCATTTCCAAGGGCCGACCGACCACTTGCTGACTTCAATCTCATGGTGCTACGTACCTGAATCCACATGTTTGGGTGAATGGGTCACAATGTGACTTAGAACCGACTCTAAATGGAAAGAAAAATGGCGGCGCTAATAGCTAGCTCCAAAGGGGATTTCTATCCTCCCTGTGAGGTAGCAAGGAATAGTAGACTATGTGCCTGACCATTAGGCTTTATTCAACTTTTAGACACTAAGAGAAGTAAATGACGGATAGAAAAACAAACCAAACCTATCGACGCAGCTTCTAACACTTTCAACATAAACTTAGGGCCTTCACTTCGGGCTTCAATTTTCTGCTGACCTACAGACTCGACGCAAAATAAAACTACTATTTACAATGACAAATGATTTTAAATGGATTTTATTTCATCAAGTAATGTTTGAGGAACCTGTCATTTACAGGCCCCCAATCGAAACATTCTCCATCTAATCCTTCTAGAAAATAAGAATTTTTCCCACTATGATCGCTAATCCTAAATGGGCCCATCCAAAGGTGGTCGAACTTTGCATGCTTCCCTTTACCTTCATTTCTTGCATCCCATCTCAAGACTAGATCACCCAGCCGGAAATCCTCTGGCCTAGAACGCTTATCAAAAGCCTCCTTTATCTTTTCCTGATGGAGCTGCGATCGATTATACACCTATTATCTCACCTGCTGCATGTGAATGAGCTGGTTAATTCTCCTTCATGTATCATTTGTCTCGGCCTCCTGTTCTTGCAACAAATTCCTAACGGGCGGTCCCGGGGAAGTAAGGAAAATTACTTTCACGCCGTAAACAATTTGGAAAGGCGATGTGGATATAGACTTCTTGATGGTGACTCTTTTTTTGTCTTGTAAGTGTCTCTTGATGATTCTGGTCAAACTCTTATTCGAGGACTTTGCCAACCCATTTCCTTGTGGATAGTATGTCATGGAATGCCCCAGGGTTATGTTATACTCCTGACAGAATTTCTCCATCCTCTTAGATTTGAATGTGGTTGCATTGTCAGTTATGATCTTAACCGGACACCCAAACCTTGACAAGATGTTTGTTTCTAGGAACTGGATGATGACCATGTCAGTAGCTTGCTTGGTGGGAATCACCTCTATCCATTTTGTGAAGTAGTTGGTGGCCGTGAGTATCCATTTATGTTTCACAGATGATGGTGGATTTATCTCTCCTATGAAGTCTAGACCCCACTGCATGAAAGTCGCTTCGACTGAGATTGGCTTCAGTGGCAGGGGCTATAGCTTTCTTCTTCCGTTGAAAATCTGGCATTCGTGGCAGCTGGAGACCTCCTTATATATGTCAGTGAAAATTGTAGGCTAGTAATAGCCCTCCCTTAGGATTTTGTGCGCGATGGTCTTCCAATAGTGGTGTTCTCCGCATTTGTGAAATTCTTATATTTCGCACTTTGCGTCACTTTCCAACAAACAACTTAGCAATATTCCCTCGGGGTCTTTCCAGTAAAGAGATTTGTCTAGGACATAGAACTTAACCAAATTAATCTTGAGAAACCTGGCCTTAGTATTACTCACGCCCGGAGAGGCCTGGAGATTTTCCAACACATAAATGATGTCTGAGTACCATGGTGAATCAATGAACTATTGAGGTACCCACGCAGTTTTTTCTTCTTGAGGGCATTCCAACAAAGTACTCATATGTATTCTTAATAGACTTTTTAATTTCTTCCAGACATTCCGAATAATCTACATCTCTATTATGCCTTCGTGCATTATGGGTTTTAGCAATTGATTGTAAAAATAATAATTAAAGTTAAATTTAAATATAATTTGTTAACTTTTTTTCCATCTTTTATCTAGGACTTTTTATGGTTTTTTAGGTTATTACCTAGGTTATATGTTATATAACCTATAACCGTAGGTTATAGATTATATAACATATAACCTATGGTTATAGGTTATATAACCTATAACCAACATATTAACAATGTTTATATGTTACATAACATATAACAATGTTAATATGTTATATAACATATTAACATTGTTATATGTTATATAACATATAACATTGTTATATGTTATATAACATATAACTATGTTATATATTATATAACATATATGTATCGTATGTTTTATATAATATATAACATAGTTATATGTTATATAACATATCACAATGTTATATGTTATCTAACATATAACATATGTTATATGTTACAAGCGTTGCCCTAGCCCCCACGGCCAAGCCTCGGGCGTGCCCAGGGCTTGGCCGTGGGGGCTAGGGCAACGCTTGTAACATATAACATGCTAGTATATGTTATATAATATATAACATAGTTATATGTTATATAACATATAACAATGTTAATATGTTATATAACATATTAACATTGTTATATGTTATATAACATATTAACATTGTTATATGTTATATAACATATAGTAACATTGTTATATGTTGTTATAGAATGCAGTTTTATTCAACAAAGAATTAATGTTATTCTAGCTCTTCTAGATGAAATGTAAGAAGTTGTCTTGAGGAAATGAGACTTTAGTGAATTAAAGGTGGAAAAATTGTCAAAGGAACATCAAGTACCATTAGGAGGAATGATTGGAAAGGATCACTTTGGAGAACTTGCAGATATCAAAGAACCAATGGAAGAACAAAATGACACAATGGAAGCACATAACGACGTCGAAGAAGATGATGATGTGTCTGTTGAGCATGATGAATTTGGGATATATGATATTGTTGATTAGTTTAAAGATGGCTTTGAAGACGATGCTCAATTTTTCAAATTTTTGATGAGTTATAACTGTAATGATTTGACTTTCATATTTGAAAATAAGAATAAAGATGTATCTCTTTTTGTTTTGCGATGAATCTTTTTATTGTTTCTTTTTTCGTTTTATTTGTATGTGAATCACTATACATTGGAAAATTTTATTAAATGTTGTCATTTTTTTACTTCAAATGTATAAAAATATGAAAGAAAATGATAATGTTTTATAAAATTTAGA
>ML790427.1:108139-144400 GCA_009831015.1 Picea engelmannii
ATGAATCTTTTTATTGTTTCTTTTTTCGTTTTATTTGTATGTGAATCACTATACATTGGAAAATTTTATTAAATGTTGTCATTTTTTTACTTCAAATGTATAAAAATATGAAAGAAAATGATAATGTTTTATAAAATTTAGACCTTTTTTGTTCAATTATGTCCATAAAAATGCTTTATTTGACATGATATTTTAAGGAATATGTACCAAAATGTATAGGTTTTTTATGATATATGGCTATAAAATGTGTATTGTTTTTATAAATATTCAAAAGTAGTGTTATTTAACTACAATTTTTTTCGATTTATTGAAGTAAAGGTAAACAAAATGTTAAAAACAATGTTTTTCAATATATTTAAAAAGTATGGAACAATAAATTAATTAAGGAGACAAAATTCTATGAAAAATCGTAACTTCGAAAAAGTAAATGGTAAAAAACATTTTTAAGATTGAAAGAAGCATGGAAAAAAGACTAAAAAATGAGTTGAATAAAAACAATATATATATATATATATATATATATATATANAGAGAGAGAGAGAGAGAGAGAGAGAGAGAGAGAGAGAGAGAGAGAGAGAGAGAGAGACTTGAAAATAGATGAAAAATGAGCATTTAAAAAAATAATGTGGAAACATTGTGGATCGAAAAATTTAAAATATCAAAAATCAGCTAAAAACAAAGAGGGGGTGCTACCGGTAGCACCATTTTTAAAAACGAGGTAAAAATTTGGACCCCCGAAAAATAAGAACTCTGGAGAGTCTTGTTAAGTTTGTAACTATGTTTTTCTCGATCAGCGGCAACAACATGGGATTTATCCATCTCAGATTTTATTTGAAAGGTTTCTGATCTTCCTTGACAGGGATAACATGTTGGATCACCTTTGTGTCATATACTTTCAGGTCATCATAGCTCCATGCAAAGACGTCTGAGAATTATTTCATGAGCTTTATGTAGTCCTGCTTGACCTCCAGACCGAGTGTCTTTGATAATTTTACTATATTTGTGTTCTCCTCAGTCCGAATGTTGCAGTCATCCACGTTTTCTTCTCTTGCGGTGATCTTGGGGTTCTTTGCCACATCATTTTTATCAAACAACTTTTCCAACGGCACCAACCCCTTTGGAATAATATTATTTTTCAGTTGTATTATGTCCCTTCCCGCGATGTGGTTTTGGAAAGGGTCCTCGTTACTGCGAGAGTCCGCACTCTCACCTTCGTTGTTGTAGAATTCCTCATCAATGTTTGTATTAGTGAACTCGTTGCTCATAAGGAGGAATCTTTCCACCTGTTTGTCATCATCAAACATCTGCCAGTTTTTTATATTATTAGGCACTGTTGGCCTGTTCTTGACCTCAATTTCATATCCTTTGTTTGGGGGGATAGGGATCTTAAAAATGGAGGCTGAGGTGGCTAACGCATCAACAATTTGATTTTTCTCTCTGGGAACAATAGATAGGTCATACTCTGAAAATCCCTCGAGGAGGTCCAAAGCCAAATTCCTGTATGCTCTCAGTATGGGGTGTTTGGTCTGATATACACCTTCCCCTGATTTATGATTAGCTCGGAATCTCTGCGCACTGTTTTCTTCTGCGTGCCCAATTCTCTCAAAACTTGTAAGCCCAAGATTAGTGGTTCATACTCGGCCATGTTGTTAGTGCATTCAAGCGCGAGCTTGTATGAGAAGAGTTTCATGTTTTCCTCAAGGGGGATTACCCATACTCCGGCTCCAGATCCTTCTCTGTTGACTGTGTCGTTGAAACTCATGTTCCACACCCCACTTTCCACGTGGTCTTTTAGGTCAGTGCACTTTATTGTTTCTTGCGTGGTTTATCCATCAGTCGCTATGATGGATTTTGGTTCTTCCTCTTCAAAACTCAAGTCATTGTAGAATATAAAAGAACCTATCTTAGTGTCGATGGCATATATAGGATGATTGTTTGGCTTTGTCTTACTACTTACCATGTATTTAAGCAACACCTCTCTACACAACCTTCTGTTCTGGCCAAAAACAGGGACGGTGGCGTATGACATATCCATATGCAAAGTGCCCTTCAAATTCACATCCCATGATCTTGATATAAGCATGCCGAATTTTTGGGGTATGTCTGCGACAACTACGTCCATGACCGTGTTTTTAGTGGGGATTTGATCTAGAGACACAACTAGGTCTTTAATGAGACCCAAACATTTGACCTTCCTCGAGTCGAAAGAGAAAACATCTTTATAGGGCCTGGTGACATCCAGGACCAACTCATCCATGATCACCTTCAGCATTAGGTTGTGGGATGCATCGAAATCCGGCATGGAATTGTGTAGGATCAGGTCGTGGATCTTTAAACTGATGTAGAACAGAGGGACATCTTCAGTATTCCTTGTATTTTCAACGTGTGGCCCAAAAAGGATAGCAGGGTGGTCCTCTTGAATATTTAGAGCGTCAGGGGTTCCCCCCATTTTCAACATTTTAATGACTTGTTCCTGATACTCACCCTTTCTAATCATCTCAATGAATGGGATAGAGATTTTGATTTTGTCCATCTCTTGTTCGAAATTGAAATACGGATAGGGTTTCTCTACCTCTTTTCCAACTATCTCCCAGCCTGTCTTCGGATCTTTCTTGGGGACATCCTCCTTTGACTTATCTTTCTCTGTCACATCCTTGGTCGTGCTGTCCGACCTTTGTCGGCTCGTGGACGGGGTGTCTGCCAAAGGTTTCCTCACAGGGTTTGTTTGTTGTGACTCGGTAGGTGCATCTTGGCTCTGGAGGTTGTACTTCCTCTAGAACTACATGATGTAATTTTGATAGCCCTTCCTAAAATATTCCATCTCCCAAGATGGTGCATCATCTGTTTCTAGCATCATATCGTCCTCTGTCTCCAACATGAAGTCATCCTTTCTGCTCATATACCGATCATGCTCGTTCTTTGTCAAGAACACACGCGAGTTCTTATCGTCACAACAGTGCATATGGTCATAGAATGTCTGGTTGAAATCCTCATCCATGTAGTTGTTATGGAATAGGGGCCTCATCTGCCGGTCGCCTTGCTCCCTTTGCTCTTTCTATTCCCTATGTTTGATCTGAGGGATTTGACCCCTTCTAAGGTTTTGATTCCTGGTTTATGGGTCATTTTTCTCCTGGGCATCAGGTGTGTTTCCCATGGACATCCTTTCCATCAACTTTTCCATGGTTTTCATCATCATGTCAAACTTGTCGTCTGAGGACCCCGACATCGATGGTTTTGCATCCCCTTGGGGTATTTTGTCAGTTCAGTTGAACCTAGGATTTATTTTTCCAGATGCCATCATGTTTACTTTGACTTCAATGGCGTTGCTCATTATAGTGTCCAAATTCACTGATCTTCTTTCTCTCAATAACAGGGAGAAATCCTTGTCAAAGGAATTAGTGTACTGCAACTGTGCAGCACTGGGGGGAAGCTTCACTTCCACATGGATTGAGTTGTACACCCTCAAAAAAGGGGTTGAGAATTCCTATACTATCTCTTCCAGTGCTTTTTTCATATTGTTGTATTGTGTCAATAGTTGCAAAGGGTTTTTCTTGTCCCCCCATTTATTTAGGAGTGACGTCTCAAACGTGGCGAAGTCTAGAATGCTCATGGGCGGGAGGGATTTGAACTATTTTATCACATCTCATGAAAGGATTTGCACAAAAAACCTCATATTTTCATCTACATATTCAAGCTCCTCCAGGTTGATGAAATCGTTAAACCAGTCCAGGTGTCTCTGGGCGGAAACATTTCCTTCAACATCGTAGAGCCTGATTCTATGGCTATAATTCTGGGGCAAGTCATGAAACTAAGATGGTAGGATGAGGGGATAAAATATGGTAGCCATAGCCCTAGGAGGATTTGGACTTTGAGGGATATTACTGGCTACTAGGACTTGGAGCTTTTCTGGGTCAAAAATAGTTTCATCCAAACTGGTTTCTGACTTCGACCTGAACAGAGTTTGCTCAAAGAACGTATCAAACTCAAGGTCGTCAATGCTCTGTGAACCGTCTTCAGGAAAGGACATGATTTTTTCTGGGTAGTAGAATGGGTCTGGTGCATGCTCTCTAATCTTGCACAGAATATTCTCGGGGTTGTACATAGGCTCTATAGGGTTTGGGTCAGGATTCGGTCTGGTATAAATTGTCTTTGGAGCCAGGATTCCTAAACTATGTTGCTTGGAGCTACTGGTCTATTTGGAATGGAATCTCCAGAGTAAGGGTTTTAGTCAGCAAGATGTTTATCCCTCTGTTACCCTTAAGGGTCAAACTGCAACGTTAGTCATTCTCCCAGGGAAAATCTATTCAATTTTGTCCCCGGCAACGGCGCCAGAATGTTAGCACTCTATAAATTTGTTCGGCTGATAAACAGACGATGAAGGTAAATTTTTCAACCATCTTTGAGACCCAAAACTATCCTTTTGGATCTGGAGAGGGCGCTCTCGAAAATGGCACAGTCTCCATGCAGGATATGGATTTCAAATAAATGGCTAGGTTTAACACCTTTGATAAAATGGGTTCTGGTTATATTGGCGCAAGAAAGTAAGACTTGGGCTATGGAGTTGGTTTGAGGAAATGACAGAGACAAATAACTCAGTGACTGAAAACTTGAGAGGATAAGGCTAGGAGAGCAACAATATTTAGTGTAAAACTGTAATGTGTGGTGAGGAGAAAAACATAGAAAGTAACTCGGAGCATCACGACGGGCGAATTTAGAGTTAGCTTTTAGAAGAAAATGTTTTTCTTAAGTGGCACAAACAAGGGGCACAACACGGAGAATCCAAAATTTCGAAATTCATTCCAAAATAGACAGAAAAGCATATGAAATTAAGATGAAAGGAAGAACATAGGCAAAGAAATAGGCACGATACATCCAATTGTTACAACTAGAATCTTTTTGTCAAGTTACAGGACCTTTGCATTAAGTTTCGGTCAAAAACTGAAATTACATACAATAGCTACTATCTATACCAATTTTTCCAACCAACCTGGCTTACATCGAAAAGATGAAATATATAACCATGGGTTTCTCTTGGGATACCTTACTTCATAACTTCTAATCCATAAAAGCTAGGAAAAAACTGAGTAGCATGCGTCAGAGACTCTTCGCATGGTGCTTTCCAAAAATAGACAATAATCACGTCTGATTTCCCATGATCGTTAGTGAAATTTTCCATGAGGATCTGATCATCGGTCAGGCATTTGATGTGGAGAAATATGTGTCTCCCTATCTCTTCTATCAGGAATCTGAGCGAACAAGTGTCTGTCAGGAACTCTCCATCTATCGTAACGGCTTTGGTTTCAGTTACACGTTCACTTGCTGAACAATACATGCAATGAGTAGCTGTTAGATTGCAATGGCTATTATCAAAATGGTAGAGTGTTTTAGATAAACATGTATTTCAACAACTGCCAATATTTGTCTTATTTTCATAGGTGTAGAGGCAGGTGCCAACCAAACCTTTTTTTTTTTCTGCGTGCTGGTGAGAGCTCTGAGGGCTTCCCTCTCGGTCATTTCACATTCCCTGGAATGTTTCGTATTCCTTTCCTCCGTCAGCCTCAGTGCCTCTCACAGTTGTATGATGGTGTATTGTGCCTCTCTAAGCTACCTCTTCAGTTATGCCACGTTCCCTCCGTGACCCCACGTTGTTGCTTCTTCCGTAATCTTTGTCGCTAGTTTCCGCCTTAGTTCCATTTTTTCCTGATAGAGTTCGGTGATGGCCATATTTTCATGTTTCAACTACTGAGATGGCTCCTAATAATTGGATCCTGTAATATATTCTCTCCTTTTTCTTCTCCTATCTTCACGGCTCGACCCTTCAGCAGGATCTAGCCGAATGGCAGGCACTAGAAATTGTTCGGCCACTGATCTACCACACGGCTCTTCTGAGAATCGAGCTTCCATAGCGTCCTTGTTCTTTCTTAGTATTCCCCTTCTCCGAGGAATTCATTGTTAGGGAGACAAGGCTTCTGCTATCTTTCCTTCCAGTGAAAGTCTTCCGGTTTCGGACTCTGCACAGTTTGATATAGTCGTATCTATGAGAAAACAGATAACCTCTTCCGCGTCCCTAGAAAAACCTACTGCAGGCGAGAATGACTCTGAATCATTATGAGGATTTGTCCTGGTGATTCATCTACTCCGCATGCCCTTTACTAAACTTTGGGAGGTTGCCATGATGCGAATGATGTGTATTTTGTGCACAGTATATCCGGTAGATGCACCAGGGAGGAAAGAAAATCCACAGACTAGATTGGCGAGGGGAATTTGCAAGCTAAGTTTGGGCCTGATTCTACAACTAGAGAGAGTGCAGAATGTCCAAGATTTATAATGAATCAGACAGGAAAATAAATCATACTAGAAGACAGTGAATCCATGGCGATGACATGTTTTGTATTGATTTGTAGGTTCACCATGGAAAATCCCCATGTGTAAGATACAGGTGATGAGGCTTGTTGATCATCTAAGATACGAACATCACGATTTTTTGTTCCCTCATCCTTCATGATGAACTGATAATAACTATTGTACTTTCTAATGTGATTTCCATTAATTTCTTGACTTGACCTAAGGCACACAGATACTGGTTTCTTAATGGGATTCGACATTCTGGAAAATACGTACCCATACCACGTATGCAAGTTTTGAATCTGACACCCTTTCCCATTTCCAAGGGCCAACCGACTACTTACTGACTTCAATCTCACGGTGCTACGTACCTGACTCCACATGTTTGGGCGTATGGATCACAACATGACTTAGAAACAACTTTAAATGGAAAGAAAAATGGTCGTGCTAACACGAGGCATGCTCTATAAGTTCTCTCTATAGAATAAGCCAAAATTCAACAAGGTATGTCATTTTTTCTATAACTCCTTTTCTGAGAGGTTCCAAGTAGTGAAGTCTAGAGGAATTGCATAAAAGACACTGAAGAACATTGTGTACCATTTTTATATATTTATTCATTACATGTACATAGTTATGATTATTTCAAGTTAGGGTTGTTGACTAATCCAAAATTAGTCATGTGAGACCAAAGTAAAGTTTGATGAAAATGCTAGTCTCTTGTTGTTAAAGCTAAGGAAGGTTTGCAGGTATGTGATCTTATGCACTACATCTATTATAGAGTTACAAATCAGATTTGGATGATGAAATTGATGAGGGACTTTGGTTGAGGTACATGTTGGGTACATGGTTGAGACAAGTAGGTGATGAGTTGGCACATACATGAGGTGTATAGTTGATGATGTTGGTACATCTTGATGAGTCATAGTTGATTAGTAGTTGATACATGATTTGTACATACTTGGTATATGGTTGGAGGCACTTGTTAGTAGTATTGTTGACACATGGTTTATGGATGATGTAGCATACTTGTATTGGTATATTATTAGAAGCACATATTTATCTTGGTGATGATTATGAGTTGTTGTGTTATGCTTGGTTGATGAACATATTTGAGAGTTGTCTTGGTGATTGATCTTGGTGAGTAGATCTGATTTGGTTGATAATATTGATGAGACAGGTTGTTGTGATAGGTTTTTTGGACATGTTGTTGTGACATGTTATTTGTACAGGTTTGTTGCATGGTCAATGCACTTGTTCATGGTACAAGTTGAGGTACAGGTTGGTGCATGGTTTATGCACTTATTTATGGTACAGGTTGATTACATGTTGTTTGGTACAGGTTGGTGCATGGTTGATGCACTTGTTTATGGAACAGGTTGATTACACGTTGAGGTACAAGTTGATGCTTGGTTGATGCATGGTTCAGGTTATTGGTATAGGTTGTTTGGTGCAGGTTGTTTGGTACAGGATTACAATAGTACATCTCACAGTGATAGTGTGACAATGGTTCCATCATTCTACTTCTACGCCAGGGAGGTTGGATGGGGCAAGGATAGGTGGTTGTAGCCACCTTCCAGTTGTATCCAGAGAATATAGGGGGTTGTAGCCTCCTTCTGGTTGTATCCATAGAATTAGGGATTTGGAGCTTCCCTCAGGTTGTAGCCTGAGAAACTACGGGGTTGGAGCCTCCTTCTAGTTGCAGCTAGAAAAAAAAGGAAATTGGTGCTTCCAATGAATGTAATTCTTAAATACATATAAGAAAAATCATTTTGTGGTTTTCTCTCACTTTGGGTTTCCATGTAATACAATGGTGTACTGTGTATGTGTATGATCTCTCATTTGTTCATTATTTATTTAATCTACGACTATTGGATGATAATTCTACATTGATATAACACTTTCATTTTATGGTGAAAAGGGATTAAATTTCTCTACTACTGATTCCCCCCCCTCTAGTAATCCAATAGGGAGAACTCAAATATTTCCAAGCTGAGGAGGATAAAACTCTTGCTGAGGCTCCTTCATCCACAATACATCGATAAATGTTTTTGAATTAACTTCAACCCTTATTTGAAAAGGTGAAAAATAAGGAAGGCGAGGCTCAACGAGGTCATTCCAATCAAAGGAAACCATCCTAGGACTTGGAGGGGGTGTGCTCAAAGTGAGCGAAATGCCCCCTTATTATGAAAGTAGTGAATCGAAAATGCTAAAAACATAGTAGGTAGACACATCACTCCCCATCAGAAGAGTGGGATCATCCAAATATTGCATCGGAATGAACACTTTGGTAGACTTGAAATTCTCCAAGAGAAGAGTGGGGTCAATCGAATATTGTATTAGTGTGACCACTTTGGTAGACTCGACACTCTCCAAGAAAAGAGTGGGATCGGCTAAAGATTACATCAACATAGCAACTTCCTCAACCATTGGTTGAATAGGATACACGATAACATTGTCTGAAGGCGCATCACCCCCAAAAAGAGGAGTGGGATCGGTTGAAGATTGCATTGGCACAACCACTTCATTGACTAGAGGATGAATAGATTGTGGGGAAACTGAAGAAGACTTAGAATTAGAAGAGCTTGCAGACATGGAACATGATATTATTTCCTATGGAATTTCAAGGAACATATGAGTAAGGTGATCTCCCTTGCAAATATTACAAGGGAAATTAGGATTACGTCCTATCTGTCTAGTTTTATCAGTAGAATCAATGCCCCCAACATGACTAGCATTGGATGATTTCTTGTCCTCAACATGACTTGCATAGGTTGTTGAAAACTCTCCAACATGACTAGCAGAGGTTGGTGATTGGTCAATAACATGACTTGTCGAGGCTACAGACCTATCGCCAGTATGAATTGCAGTGACTCAAATTTTTCCCCCAACATGACTTGCAGAGGCTCGATGCTAGTCTTCAACATGACTTGTAAAGGTTGATGACCTATATCCAACATGACTCACAGAGGTTGGTGATTTCTTCTTCCTATTCTTCCTCTTTCTATTTCATTTAGACATTTGGTTACTAGTAGATATACTTTCACCAGAGAAGGCAGAAGGAGGAGGAGAATACTTTGTTGATGAAGGAACATCAACATGATGCCCATGACATAAGGTTCTTAACTAAGAAGCATCAAGAGAATTAGGGACATTTGGAATGGCACCCAACCAAACCGGTAGTTCCACATTCAACCCAAGAATTTTCAAAGTGGCCATCAAAGGGACACCAACATTTCCAAAGAAAGGAAAAGCACAAGAATCCCCTTGTGAAGGGGTTCCTTGGTTGGTATCATTAGTAACTTTCGAAATGAATATCTTATGCATAGTTTCTTCCTGTGTAGGGTCGTTCAAGTCTGTAAAAGTCTCACACACTGACTCTGGTAAATCATTGGTATAAAAATGTACGCCTATAAGGAGGTGGATTTGCATTTCTAAGAGGAAGACCCAAAAGTCCTTACGAATGATGGAGTGGGTGGTCTACCACCTTAGGTTAGAGACCCAAAGAAATGAATGTATAACTCACTATGGAAAAATAAAGAGCACAGAGCACACCACTAAAAAGTCACTAAATACAAATCGAGAAAAAGGTAGGAAGAAAAATTACACCAACCAACACTACATAAACTTACCGGTGCAAGTGTAACTCGAACATGGAAACACCCTTCGGGTATACTCTGCGAAGCGTGTTATGATGTTT
Source organism: Picea engelmannii (assembly GCA_009831015.1). Taxonomy (NCBI): domain Eukaryota; kingdom Viridiplantae; phylum Streptophyta; class Pinopsida; order Pinales; family Pinaceae; genus Picea; species Picea engelmannii. Next base: position 118,182 of record ML790427.1, read on the forward strand.
GTCCTAGGTACTGTAATATGCCCTCATAGCCACCTGTTTAAGTACCTATAAAAAGGAAACTAAGTTTCCATCTCGTTGTTAATCACCAGGCGAGTACAGTCGACAGTCGAGTAGATCATATGAACATGATAACTGTGTCTGAAGCCTTTCAAGGGTACCAAAAGAAAATGGTCTAGAAGACAACTGAGGATCCTGAAATGGATTCAAGGTCCACGAAGCTCCGTAGTCATATGTAGTCAAAAAAATCTCAATAATGACTCTCAATATACAATCCCCACTATGCTTGCTCCATCTTTGGAGGGGTTATCTCCTCTACCTTTCCTCACGCGACCTCATGTTAGGCCCATGTGTTATAGGGGGGTCCCAACTAACTTTTACAAAACTGGACTTTTACACTCCCTATCAAAAAATCTTAATTTTGTTAAGTGGCCTTGGAGAGTTTCCTCTGCACACCTAATCCAATGACCTAAAGCCTAGTCTAGTTGGTTTACCCTACAAACAAAAGGTCTAATTGAATTTATACTAAGCGTTCATTTTAGTGGTTGTTTTTACTCAAAGGGTATGGAAGTGCAACTTATGTTGTTTGAGAATCTTGCAAAAAGGAAACTTATAAGGACACTGGAAAATAAAACTTTACACTAATCCTTCAAATGAAAAGAGTTTCAAGAAATAAAATGCATGAACAATCCTTCAAACCTAAACATGCAATATTTTCTCCTTTCCATGCAAAATGCACAATGAAACTTTCAAGTGAAACAAAAGAGGAAATGAAATGATTTTCTTTCTTATTTTTGTTTTGAAATTCTTTCAAGATGAGAAGAAAACACAACCCTATGCTAATTTCTTTTTCTTTTTCAAATAACAATGCAAAGCAGTGCAAAGAAAAAAGATACCTAACTAGCATAAAAAAATGTTTTTTTTTTCTTTCAATCAAAGAAAAACTAACAAAGGATGTTAAAAGAAACTACAGAATACACAAGTTTTTTTTTTAAAATGCAACTCATTTTTATTAAAACTCAAGCTAAAAATAAGCCAAAAAAGCTATACAAGAGGTTTTTTTTTGTTATTTCATAAACAATCTGAGACTTGAACCTATCCAAACCACATACAACAGAGGCCTATGGAAATCAAGAAGACATGAGGAACCAAAGGTTTCCTTAAAGAAAAGAAAATATTTTGAAACAACTCTTCAAATTGAGAGGCAGACTTACTGTGCATAGTCAGCTTGCATCTGCACGTGGGATGCGTATAAATAAGAATGCATATGTACATGGGCTAGGTATATAACAGAGTGCATACACTACTAAAAATTCTCAAAAAAGAGAAAGATTCAGATAGACCACCTAGATCAGGGAAGCTGGTAAGCATCTAGAAGGTGATCAGAAACCCAAACAAACTCAGAACACTCAACAAAAAATAGAAACTCAAGCCAAACAAATATCTCCTAACCAAACCCTAGAGAGACTCCCTAGTGGAGTCACCAATTATACTATGGGGAAAATCCCCCTAGTCTAGGTCTAGAAACTAGGCAGAGCCTTGACACCCTAAAAGACATAAAAGCTACTATTCTACCCCAAACCGAACACAACCTTACAATAATTAAAGTAAAAGAAGGAAGATAGAAATGTGTACCTTAATTCCTTACGACTGATGTCGATCCCTTCTGGTTTTTGTTCGTTCCAAGATTGTAGTCCTCCTCCCAAAGCTGGCGTAAATCAATGTTGCATAAAAAAATATGACAACATATGCTTAATTATCAATATTATCTAAAGAGTCAGTTGTTCATGAAAAAATTCATATACACAAACACATAGACATAAAGATCTGGGACAAAATTATTTCTCTTTTATTAATAACAAAATTAGAAGTTACAACTTGAATGTTTTTGGCATCGCTCCATGAACCTTTCCTAGGTTCCTCTACTTTGTCTCCAAGTTCATTATTCCCAATACTATCCTCACCACCAACATGCCAACATAAGGGGAAAAGGATGGATGATATAAGGAGGATGGATGGAAGGGAATGATGAGGATGAAACTCAGAGCACAATGCAGAAGGCTTGGAATACAAGAGAGAAAATTTGGCAGAGTTATATTGCCTCTAGTTTGATATATCCAAATGACCCCCCTAGGGCCCTTTTCATTTGAGAAAAATATGGTTAATTTGTTTCTAGAAGGGCTACATGAGGTAAGATGGTTGAAAAACCTAAGATAGCTTGTAAACTATGTCGAAAAGCATGGATTTTGTATTTTTTTGTCACTTTTTAGAGTACACGTGTGCTTTTAGTAGTGCAACTAGCGGATGTACATGGGATTTCAGGTATGCAACTAATGTATGTATGCACTCTACATATGCAACAGGGCATGTATGCCAATAAAAAAGTTGTTTTTTAAGAATAACTCCATAAAAAAACGGTTGGTAGATGTATGAATGAGTAGGCCAACATAAAAAATGCATAGTAGTGGCATTTTGAGTTATAACAGGGATTTGCACACAGGTGAAAAACACATATCAACAATTAATACTAGTTATCAATGATATGAAATTATTTATTAGCTAATTTTGAACATAATTTCTTGACCAGTTAGACAATATGACCAAAATTAATTTTGAGTAAGGTAACTCCCTCCTGGAAGAGCATGTTTGAAGAGATCTCACAACATAAATCAAGCATAAAATTTGTATCCAGGTTAGCATATAACACTAAACCAAAATATGAATCTTCGAATAAACGAGGAACCATACCTATTGGGATGCAGGAAGTAAAATCTTGAATCTTACATGTTTTCTATTTCCAAAGTCTCAGTATAAAGGCAAAGTCGACTTAGCTTGAATATTTGTATCTCGAGTGGAAGTTTATTTTTGGGAAGAAAATGACTATGACTATAATGAGCACCAGTTATTCCTTAAAGAAGTGCATTTGAGAACCATTTTGTTGATCAATATCCTTGATATTAGAGGTCATTTTTCTTGAGTCATAGTGCTCTTTCCTGGCTAAAGATTTTCATCAAATTGTTTTCATCAATACTCTTTCGATTGTTACCTCCTTGAACAAAATTGTAGATCATGTATGGTGGGATTCAAATAGATTCAATATCTAAGATTGATGAAAGTGTCCACATCATACATGGAAATGAAAAACAATGTTTCATGTAGCACTTTTACTCTAAGATCTTGCTTGAGAAAGGGTTTGTAAATCAATCGGTGATACTGTTGGAAATATAACTGAGAGCGNGCGTGAATCAATTATATATATATATATATATATATATATATATATATATAAGCTTGAAACTTTTTCTGTGTTTTTTTTATTCTTTCTATGTGATATTTAATGTGTTGTTGATAACTTAACATGCATAGATATACAATGATCAATCACACATAATACACAAAGACACTGATTTTTATAAGGAAACCCATAAAGAGAAAAACATCTTCTTCTTGATATGATAAGTAATCTTTACATTCTTTACATTATCATTCTGAGGAGCACCAACTCCCTTTGAGGCTACCACCTCTGTTCTGCAAGCTACAACTTGCCAAGAGCACCAACTCTCTACTTTCTATAGCACCCGGTAGAAGGAATCACCAACTCCCTGGTTTCTCTTGCACCCACTAGATGGAAGCACCAACTCCCTAAGTGTTCCAGAACCAACTAGATGGAAGCACCAACTTCCAGTCACACAGGCACCGACCTGTATAATAGAGAACAATAGTTCTTCCTTGCACCACCCTACCACCCTAGTTTTTCTAGTTGAAACCAGATGGAAGATACAACTCCCTGTGTTCAAGCACCCACTTGAAACTATGAGGACACCAATCCTCCCTAGCACCTCCCTACCATCCTAAAATAAATCTTTTATTTCTGAAGTTTATTACAGTGATACAATATTTATCAAAGGCTTTCCAGTCTTATCATTGTTCTACTACACTTCACTGCGTTGCCTGCATCAGTGTCTTTCTGCTCGCATATTTTTGAGATTTTTTTTCTTTTGCTCTATCTTTGTTTGCGCACCTCGGCCTCCTCTGCCTCTTCTCAGATAGGCAACTCTATTCCATGTGCTATAACTCCTCTCTGTGTTTCAGCTACTTCACCCAGCATGCTTCTACATGCATGGATCACTCTCAACAACAACAACCCTCACTCTATGTGTTGCACCTCTTATATAATTTTTTGGTCCTCTACACAACCAGCTTATCCCCACATACTGAAACGCTCTCCAAGAGCACTCCATCTCTTCTCTATTATACATGGCACATCATGCCAACTCTTGTCCTGATCATCATAGAAACTCTTCATCTTCCCTGGCTGTTTTGTTGCCTGTGAGTTCATCATTACTGGTCGTTATGCTGAGGTTCCTTAGCCTCTCTATCAGTCCCAGACTTCAACACCTTTCCATCTATAAATTATCTCTATGATTAGTGTTCATTCCACTAGCAATTACCACGAGACTCTTCATCTCCTCTGGTGATCACACTCAAGCCACTTTGAATTCTCTGGCAGTTACAGTCAGTCATCTTTGGCTCTTTTGTCTTCTAACACCCTTCCTTCTTGTGACCTATGGTGATGACCATATGCCTATTCTAAAGGCGCTTCATGATTTCGGCGATCTCTGATGTGAAGCCTAGCAACATGCTAGCTCCTCCCTTTAAACCCTCAACGATGTTACCTTGGGTGATGAACTCATGTGACCATGCAATTGTGGGCATTTCCATAGGTGGTTTGAGAGCAACCCGCTTTTTGCCCCAAAATTCACTACAATACTCAATGCATCCTTTCTCCAAAACCGTGGTTTCGATTGCGGCCTGCTTACAAAAAATTAAGGCCCAAGCATGTTCTAGCCCCACAATGGCACATGACCGTCGATCTCATGATCTTGACAGTGCTCCTGAATGGGCGGTTTAGTTTTAATTAATGGAAACAGATCAATCGTCAGATTTTATTCTTACAAGGCTTAATCTTACGGCCAGGACTTAATCAAGCATTGAGATGGATGGCCACCATTTACTCCGGTTCTCTGGACTCCGGATATTTCAGGACTCAACACCTTCTTTCCTCTGAACTTCAATCTCCCGGAGCTGTCAATCTACTAACGCGTGTCCCATTCTCGATCAATGGTCGAGATCCTTTCATGTCTCTGTGATTCTGACTTGTCAAGACTCAATTCTCACTGGGTATGATCAATGGTTGAGAACACTCCTGAAGCCATCTTTCAGATCAGATGTCTTAAGTCTACTACAGGAATTTGGCATCCGGGACATTCAATTCACAGACTCTCATTTTCTCCCAGAGAATTTCACCTGGAGTCCATTATCCAACGATGTGTCTCCCTCTTGAATCGACATTCGAGATCTCCTCCGCGAGTTCGAACTTCGGCCCTTTCTATTCTCAAACTCAGCCTTCTCCCGAAGAATTCCTCCCAGAGTCCACTATCCAGTGACTTGTGTCCCTCTCGAATCGATGGTCGAGATCTCCTCTACAAGTCTAGCCTTTGTCCCTTTTGATTCTCAAACTCAACTTGCTCCAGGATCATTCCTCTTGACAATTGTTATCATATGATTATTCCATGTTTCTTTGACGACGGGGTAGTCCATGCATCCTTGATGACGTGGTTCTTCTGACCAATAGTCTAGATCCAACGATCCTCATTCGTTCTCCAAATCCAATGGTCCTTATTCACTTTGGATTTCTGGGCTCCGGGTATTTTAAATCTTAAATTGATGGGGCGTAAGTTCCTTGCTTCTTTATGCCTGAAGTGAAGGATGTTCATTCGATCAGGATATTAGATCAACAAATTTATCTATCTACGGTGCTTCTCTTATGGATTATCCTGTCCTTCCACTTCAACACGATCTGATGACTGTCATTTACTCTGGCTCTCCGGCTCTCAAGACTTCGGGTTTTTAAGGTCTCAACTGAAAAAACCTCAAAGTGATTTTCTTCGGAATTGGGGATCGTGTGCCACCTATCAGTATTGATGATGGACGTTCCCTGCTTACTTCGGGACTTTTGCAAGTCCGCTCTCCTTGCACTTTAAGGGTCGTGCACATTCCTCTGGATCCAGTGATAGTCAGTCCTCACGCTCAGATCTGACACTTAAGATCTGATCTAATCTCCTCCTCTGCACTTCCTCTGGTCACTTGACGTTGATCTAATGGTCATCGGGTATTCAGGATTGATGATCCAACGGGCACTATTTCTCTTCCTTCTAAGCTTTTGATCTCTCTGAATTAGAAGAGTTTATAAGTGTTCATAGGTCTCGACCTTTTCTCCTCCTGCAAGTACGTCTCTTGGATATCTTCTGCATTTCTATAAACTACTATCTCTTATGAGATTTCTCGTCTCTGCAAACACACGCTATTCCTCCTTAGCTTCTCAAGCTTTCTCTTCTATGTCTTCACTACTGGGATTTCCATGCACACTCTACCTATACACCTGCCAACATCATTTGTGTTCTTGCCATCAATGACAAGCACATGCTGCTTGTAAACATGCCAAAAATACCCCCCTTTGGCATTAATGGAAACCCTAAACAGTTTCACTAGTTTGTTCAGTCCTCCAATCTAGAACTTTTCTCCCCCTTTGATGTAAATGTCAAAGAAAACATGCTCTCCCTAAGATTTTGCAGTATTTTTTGGAGGTATAAGATATTAAACCAACCCAAACACCCCCTGATAGGATGGGCTCTCTTATTTGAGTCTTGCAGAGTATTTGTATCTAACTTAGAGTCTTCTCCTTCTAATTCTTGGACCTATTCATCTTTAGCTTCAGTTGTGTCCTCTGTAGCAGGCTTCAATATTGCTCACCTTTCTTACTGGGACTCCTTCATCAACCTTTTCTAGTCATGAAAGAATGACTCCCCCTATCACTCTTCTCTCTCTTCTTTTGACTGTTCTCCTCCTTTGCCTCTCCTCTTGTTATCTCTACAGGATGTCATGTATGTCATTTGGTACATCAGAATGTTGTTGTTGTGAATTTTGTTCTCCCACTGGAACACTGTGCAATTGTAGCTCGTATTTTTCAAACAACCCTTGGATGTGACCATTGAATCTAATCGATATTTATTACTGCAATTTCATAAAAAAAAATTGATATCTACAATCTAAGTATTTTATGACCATATTCATCATATGAAAAAAACACTACAACCATTCGCATACCTCGTTTGATTCATCCGTGAAGATGTCTTTCTTATAAACTTACTTTGAGGTGTATGCGTAGCTTCTGGATGTCTTCCTTGATATGATATCCTAAATATTGTAGAATTGTTTTCATTCTCTGAACTTGAGGAACCTAAGTCATACCTGCTTTCCCTTTTTACAGATGAAGGACATGTGTCAGACTTGTCTTCACCTTTTACAAATGAAGGACTTGCATCAGGTTTCTTAGGAGTACCGATTTTTTCCTTGTTGTTTCGAAGATCGGATTTGTCATTTGGTGATCTCTGACAATCCAAGATCTCATCCAGGATCATGGAACTGTTCAAGAACTTGATTTGGGCATTTGACTTCTCAACCTTCTTTCTAAGGTTCACAACTTCTTCTTCCAGCTTATGACATGATTCTTCTTCTACTTCTTCTTTGCTTGCATGGGAGGATTCAATATCAACGTCATTATTTGTCCTTATGCCTTTAGCCACCACTTGTCTTGAGTTTACATTTTTCACCTTACAGTCTCTGGATGTGAACAACTCTTCACAGCCTCTGTCACACATGTGACTTATACTGATAAAATTATGTTTCAGATCATCTACAAGCAGATCATCCTAAGAATCTCCTTTGCCATTACTTAACCTCACCATCCCTTTATCCTTGATTTTACCTGGTTCATCATTTTCAAGGATCACATTTCCTGTTTTTCTTTTACTTATAGACATAATCTTATCCTTGTCTCCAGTCATGTGCTTGGAACATCCACTGTCTATATTCCAAGAGTCCTTTTGTTTTTGAGTTTAAAGTATTAGACCACATTTTTCACTATCTTTCTTTTTCTATGTGTTGGCCTTTCTAGCTAAGAGCTTTATCCCTGGATCTGCTTTCTAATTCTTCAGATGGCAGTTTTCATCTTTGTGGCTGAAGTTATGATAGTTATATCATTCAAGCTCATTGTTCAATAGGTCAAAGTGATTGTTGTAACGTTGTCTACTCATTGGCTGTTCGTTATTTCTTGACCTCCTCAGTTGCATGTATCTAAACTTAATTTGACCATTTGTAATCTATGGTTGTTTATTACTTGACTGTCTCATCCTTTGTTGTGGTAGATATTTATTCCTAGGGTGTCTTGATTGCTTATGTCTAGATCTTAAGGAACAATTTATGACTTTATGGCCAAAGTTAGAACAGTAGAAACAATATCCATAGAAAAATCCTTTGTACCTGGATAAGCATTGTCTTCTTTTAACAGGTTGATTTCTTCCATGCTAATAGTTTCCTTGACAAGAGGGTGTATTAGTTCTTTGTTATAAAGATTCAATTCTGGCACCTTCTTTTTTTCTCCTCCTAGACGACTAATTATCTTCCTTTGTTTCTACAGGTTTTTTGTTGTCATTGGTTTTAGATTTGAAAAACTTGATGGGTTCTTTGTTGCTTGGCTGACCACTACTTGATCCCTCTTCATAACCCAAACCAGTTTTTAACTTTGGATTTCATTGTTGATTCAGAATGGTGGCTAATCCTTCCGAGGCTCTGATACTAGACAGATTCTGATGATACAAGGCTTGAAACTTATCCAACTCTTTCCTAGTTCTTAATACCTCTTCTTCCAGAGCTTCACATCTTGCCTTCTTTTCTGATAACTGTTGTTTCAAAATGTCCTCTATTTTCTTTTCCTCTTATAATTCAACTTTTAGTAGGGAAAAGTCTTCATCAGGTTTTGTACTGTCTTTCCAGAATTGTATCAGCAATTGTTTTTTCTTTTTCTTCTTAGATCTGAGTTTGTCAATCTCTTCCAAAGCATTGATTGGCTCTCCTTCCAAGTCAACCACATCTTCCTCATCATTAGCATCACTTACTATGCTTTTGTTATCATAATATTTTTTGGCCATAAGCATGAATTTACTTACTTTATCTTCATAGGAAGAGTCACTATCTTCATCATCTAAAGGATCATCATCATTGTTTACACAAAGACTTTTCTTCCTAAAATTATTCTCTTTATAGACATTTTGTGTTTGTGCTTCTCCTCCTCATCATATGTCTGATCCTTTCTTTTGTGGGGACACTTATTTGAAAAATGACCTATCTTACCACAGTTGAAGCATTTGAAAGGTAGTTTACCTTTGTATTTTCCTGATCCTTTCCTCAGTCTTCTCACAAAATTTGCTTCAATCTCATCTATATCGGAGTCTATGTTTTTCTCTACTTTAAAATATGACTCTCTTGTAGTGGATTTACCTTTGGTAATTCTCATTTCATAAGCAGTTAGGGTTCCAAGAATTTGATCTAGTGTCATTGTTTTGAGATCAACTATTTCTTCTGTAGCAGAGACCTTCGAATTAAATCTATTAGGGAGAGATCTTAATATTTTCTGGATTAGAAAAGAATCAGCTATCATTTCACCTAGCCCTTTCATAGTGTTGAAAATTCCTTCTATACGTAAGAAGTACATACTGATAGTTTCATCTTCATCCATTTTTAGTTGCTCAAACTTCAGTCTATGAGTTTGAAGTTTTGCGTCTTTCACTTTTTCATCACTTTCAAAACTACTTATCAGCTTGTCCCACATAACTTTTGTTGAATCACAATGCATGAATTTGAAAAACTCATCTTCAGCAAGTCCACTAAGGATGGCATTCATTTATTTCGCATTAAAGATAAACTCTAGCTTATCATCTTTTGAGGCCAAGACTAAAGGCTTCACATATCCCCTTTCAATGACATCCCAAACATCAGCACCCAAGAACATTAAATAGGTTCCCATCCTTATTTTCCAGAAGGCAAAGTTTGTTCCATCAAACAGAGGGGGTCTATTAGTTGAACCTCCATCATGGATCGCCATGTTCAAGCTTATGGATCTACCTTTGATCAAAGGCTATGGATCTGATACCAATTGTTGGAAATATAACTGAGAGGGGGGTGAATTAGTTATATATATATATATATATATATATATATATATATATATATATATATATATATATATATATATATAAGCTTGAAACCTTTTCTCTATTTTTTTTATTCTTTCTATGTGATATTTAATGTGTTGTTGATAACTTAACATGAATAGATATACAATGATAAATCACACATAATACATAGAGACACTGATTTTCCTGAGGAAACCCATAAAGGAAAAAACCTCTTCTTCTTGATATGATAAGTAATCTTTACACTCTTTACATTATCATACTTAGGAGCACCAACTCCCTTTGATGCTACCACCTTTGTTCTGCAAGATGCAACTTCCTGAGAGAACCAACTCTCTGGTTTCTCTAGCACCAACTAGAAGGAACCACAAACTCCCTGGTTTCTCTATCACCCAATAGAAGGAAGCACCAACTCCTTAAGTGTTCAAACACCAACTGGATGGAAGAACCAACTTCTAGTCACACAGGCACTGACCTATATAAAAGAGAATAATAGTTCTCCCTTGCACCACCCTACCACCTTGGTTTTTCTAGATGCAACCAAATGGAAGCTACAAATCCCTATGTTCAAGCACCCACTTGAAACTCTACGGACACCAATCCTCCCTAGCACCTCCCTACCACCCTGAAATAAATCTTTTCTTTCTGAAGTTTATTATAGTGATAAAATATTTATCAAAGGCTTACCAGTCTTATCATTGTTCTACTACACTACACTGCGCTGCCTGCATCAGTGTCTTTCTGCTCGCATCTTTTTGAGCTTTCTATTCTTTTTCTCTGTATCTGTTTGCACACCCCGGCCTCCTCTGCCTCTTCTAAGATATGCAACTTTGTTTCATGTGCTATACCTCCTCTCTGCATTTTAGCTGTGTCACCCAACATGATTCTACTTGCATGGATCACTCTCAACAACAAAACCTCTCACTCTATGTGTTGTGCCTCTTATATACTTTTCTGGTTCTCTGCACAGCCAACTTCTCCCTGCATGTTGAAACTCTCTCCAAGAGCACTCCATCTCTTCTTTGTTCTTCATGACACATCACGCCAAATCCGATCATGATCATCATAACAACTCTTCATCTTCCCTGGCTATTTTTTTTCCTGTGAGTTCATCATCAATGGTCATTATGATGAGATTCCTTATCCTCTCTGGCAGTCCCAGACCTTGACACCTTTCCATCTATCAATTATCTCTATGATCGATCTTCTTTCCACTGGAAGTTACCATGAGACTCTTCAGCTCCTATGGTGATCACACTCAAGCCACTTTGAATTCTCTGGCAGTTACAGTCAGTCATGTTTGGCTCTTTTGGATTCTAAGCCCCTTCCTCCTCATGACCTCTGGCAATGACCATATGCCTATTCTAAAGGCGCTTCACGATTTCGGAAATCTCTTATGTGAAGCCTAGTGATGTGATAGCTCCTCCCTTTAAACCCTCGATGATGTGACCTTGGGCGATGAACTCATGTGACCATGCAATTGTGGGCGTGTCAATAAGCGGTTTGAGAGTAACCCTCTTTCTTCCCCACAATTCACTACAAGCCTCCATGCGTCCTTTCTCCAAAATTGTGGTTTTGATTGCAACCCACTTACGAAAAATTAAGGCCCAAGCATGTTATGGCCCCGCAATGGAGCAGGACTCTCGATCTCATGATCTTGATAGTGAACCTGAATGGGCAATTCAGATTTAATTCATGGAACAGATCAATCATCAGATTTGATTCTTACAATCCTTAATATGACAACCAGGACTTAATCAAGTGTTGAGATGGATGGCCACCATTTACTCCGGGTCTCCGGACTCTGGAGATTTCAGGTCTCAACACCTTCTTTCCTCTGAATGTCAATCTCCCGGAGCTATCAATATACTAACGTGTGTCCCATTCTCGATCAACGTTCGATATCCTTTCACGTCTTCGGGCTTCTGACTTCTCAAACATCAATTCTCACTGGGTATGATCAATGGTTGAGAACACTCTTGAAGCCATCTTTCAGATCAGACGACTTATGTCCTCTTCAAGACTTCGACGTTCGAGACTTTCAATTCACAGACTCTCGTTTGCTCCTGGAGCATTTCACCCAGAGTACACTATCGAACGACACGTGTCCCTCTCGAATTGACGGTCGAGATCTCCTCCGCGAGTCCAAACTTTGGCCCTTTCGATTCTCAAACTCAGCTTGCTCCCAGAGAATTCCTCTTAGAGTCCACTATCTAGCGACGTGTGTCCCTCTCAAATCGATGATCTATATCTCCTTTGTGAGTCCGGCCTTCGTCCCTTTTGATTCTCAAACTCAGCTTGCTCCCAGAGAATTCCTCTTAACAGCTGTTATCATTTGATTATTCCATGTGTATTTTCCAATGGGGTAGTCCATGCATCCTTGCTGATGAGGTTCTTCTGACCAACAGTTTGAATCCAAGTATCCTCGTTCATTATCCAAATCTGACGGTCCTTATTCACTTCAGATTTTCAAGCTCCAAGTATTTTAAATCTCAAACTGACTAGGCGTAAGTTCCTCACTTCTTTATGCCCAAAGTGAAGGATGTTCATTCGATCACGATCTTAGATCAATGGCTTGATCTGTGTATGGTGGTTCTCTTCTAGCTTATCATGTCCTTCCACTTCAACACGATCTGATGGCTGTCGTTTACTCTGGATCTCTAGCTCTCTGAACTTTGGGTTTTTCAAGTCTCAACTAAAAAATCCTCGAAGTGGTTTTCTCCAGAATTGGGGATCATGTGCCACCTATAAGTCTTGACTATGGATGGTCCCTGTTTACTTTGGGACTTTTGTAAGTCCATTGTCCTTTCACTTTAAAGGTCATGCACGTTCCTCTAGATCCAATGACGGTCGGTCCTCCTGCTCAGATCTAATGCCTGAGATCTGATCTAATATCCTCCTCTTCGCTTCCTCTAGTCACTTGACGTTGATCTAATGATATTTGGGTATTTGGGATTGATGACCCAATGACCACTGTTGCTCTTCCTTCTGAGATTCTGATCTCTCTGACTTATAAGAGTTTCTAAGTGTTCATGGGTCTCGACCTTTGCTCCTCTTGCGATTCCATCTCTTGGACCTCGTCTATGCTTCTGTAAACTACTATCTCTTCTGATCTTTCTCCTCTCTTCATACACATGCTAATCCTCGTGAGCTTCTTGAGCTTGTTCTTCTGTGTCTTTTCTACTGTTATTTCCATGCACACTCTGCCTATACACCTTCCAGCATCGTTGTTGTTCTTTCCATCAATGACAAGCACACTCTGCCTGTGAACATGCCAACAGATACTTATGCAAGTGAATGTGCAACCTACTATATGGTTTGTGTTTTGTGTACTTGGATGAGTTTTGAAAGATCATTCTTGATGATTCTTCTCAACATAACTCTCAAAAATTTGTAGGCTAGTGTGTTGAAGAACTTTGTTAAGAGTTTCATGACATGGCTATAATGTATCTTCCATTCAACAGTAAACAAATTCCAAAATCGGCAAAAACATGATGATTTAAAACCCCAAATGAGATTAAGATGAGGGAAACCAGACTAATGAACTTCATGAGAAAATAAAAAATAATACTATGTCAAGAGAGAACCAATGAAAACTATTCAATCAATTCAAGTCAATATATTGCATCTGATTATTCGAAGAGTATAGCAATGGAATGAACAATTAGATCAAGAGGGATAAATATGAGTCAACGAACTTCAAAGAACACACCTTCAAACTTCAGTATGTATTAAAATATTGTACGTCAACATACCCAATTCATTAAAGGAGGCCATTTGATATAAAAAAATTTATGTTTCATCCTCATAGAGAAAAATTCATGATGATAACAAGACGTATTTCATCAATTTGAGATCACAAGACCAGGAGGAGATATCTATGTTGTCACCGAAGATGATTGGCCAAAGTATTTGTCCTTAAAAATTCAGTCTTAGGAGCTTGTAATGAAAAGGATAACATTAAAGTGTTTGTGTGGATGGACCTTGTAATCCTCATTGTCTTTCAATATGCTCAAAATAATCAAAATGAAACTAAAATGATTTTTTTCTCCTAGAGATACATGCTAGAGATAAAATACAATATTTCTTTCCCATAAATGAAAAAAAATTTAAGGTAGGGAAATGGATAAATGTACCAAGAGCCTCAAGAACAACCTCTTCATAGGAAAAAAAAACACTCCAATGATTTTACTCAAAGTACATCATCATGAAAGAATTAAGTTACAAAGATCACAATTTGTTATAAGATTCTGAATTTCTTCTGTACAAATCGATGATCTACCTTTTACATTCTTGAAATCAGTTCCATCATAAAAGGTTCATGTCTATAGAAAATCATACTTGTTGAGAAGGATGGTAACCATATGTTATATCAATGGTATTTGTTTCAAGAACCAAAATACTAAACTTGTGATACTGCAACATCGATCCATTGGTCTATAAGCCTTTGCAATAAACATAACTATCAACAGATTGATCAATAGGGTTTGCAAAGCCATCTCAGATCATGAACATAAAGGACAAGAACAACTGATATGAATCCTTCAACCCAATTTCCATGTTCCCCAAGCTGTAAATTATTCCTCAACATATATTCTTTCAAAAGCTAAGGATAATGAGGTGTCCATCTATCAACGTCAGAGTGAATTCTAGTGAAACAAGTGAATATTCCATTTGAACTTCTCAAATAATTATGCACATGGTTTCTTCATGTTAACCAAAGTTAAGCCAAGATGTGTGGCTAAACAATAGAATGAAATACATATAATAAAAGGAAGGAAAATTTTGTGCAAACAAGAAACTAAAACTAAAACAAGCCATCTTGGGCTACAAATCAAACTAATAACAACTAGTGGCTTTTATTAAAAAAATCAAGAAAAACCAAAATCTAATGATACCCAAGAAAAAACAGAAGAAAACTCCTAAATTATGCAAGGAAACGGGAAGTAAAATAACTATGTTACTCATATTCCTACTCTATCCTACACTGGATGAAAAGTGTTAAGTGAAAGCATAGTTCCAATGCATCCAGTGAAGTAACTCCAAACCTACAACCACATCTTCATCAAAAGTTAAATGCAAAAAATGGAGTAGTGATGGATCAAAGATAGGAAGAAATTATTTAAGAAATTCTCCATGCAACATTTTAATTTTGTAAGTGTTATGGTTCATCAGAAATGTAGAAAAGTAGGATTCCTCTAACCAATATTCAATTCCATCATAAAATTTACGATGACCATCCTAGAACTATTGGAAGGAATTTGAAAATGAGTTCCATACACGATGAGACCCATAAGTGAAATTTGTGTGTAATGTACCTTGTGAGAGAGTCTCAACATGGTTGGAATCATTATTCATTCTAGGGGTCGAAGTAAGATAATAAGAACCTAACATAACCATCGGCAAAAACCAAAGTGCATTATTATCTAGGAAAGTCTCCCCGAGCCCACATTTTACATAACACACATGCTAAGAGGAGAAATGATATATGTCAGTTTGAGGGAAACATTGAGAAAAAGACGACTCCAAGCCTTCTCCTATAACATCATCAAAATCATGTGAGGAGTGTTGGAGTATCAAGATAGAATCCAGTGACAAGTGATGCATCTTCCCCTAAAGATTGACATATGATTCTAGAGAAGATTTAGATGATAGTGTTTATTGGATCAGCTCGATGTTTCCTATTCTCCATATGGTGATGGGTTGTTTTTTTGTTGTTATTTCTTCATGTGAGATAGAAAACTCATTATTCTCTACATACCTTAAATTTTTTGTTGTTAACATATGTGCATTGGGATCAGAAATTTCAAATTGCAAAGGATTAATGAATGATATATTAGTACTCACATTCAATTATGGAACATAAAAATAGTCATTGAAAATAGGTTTATCATGATTAAAATGTGATTGAGAACGTTCCAAAAATGGGAAAGGACTTAGAACTTTATGCAACCTAGATAGATTTCCATTAAGAAAGTCTTTGGTCAATCAAAGCTGGGAAATCTTCTTGTTTTTGTTTATCATTCAATGTTATTTTGTAAGATTAATGTAAATATTGCATCCAATGATAAACATGTGGATGCTCATGTGGGTAATTATCATCAAATAGATGTATATAAAGAAAATGAAGATCTTCAAATTCTGAAAATGACATGATTTCTTCAATGAGAGATTTGTTACTAACCATAATATAATCATGATTCTCTAAAGGGGAGACAATAGATGGTTCACACTCTGAATTAGAAATCCACATCACGTTTACTCAAGTAAATAACACAGGTCTTCCCATCTCTTTTGACTAGGGATGGAAACCTTGAGTAACTTTATGTATATTTCGTCCATTTCAGTGTACTTGGAAAAAGTAGGCTTTGTAATAAAAATATACTTTATCTCATGTTGGATGCTCAGGTCCAACTGCAAAGTTTATAAGAAAGCATTTCCAGTGATTCTTCCTTGTATACCTGCAAATTTGGACCCATCCTTTGCCACTGTGTTGATCTTATGTTTGTAGTCTGACAGAGTGATGAGCTTATCATTTATCACTAATAGTCTTGGAAGTCCCTTCTTGTGCAATGCATCAACCTTGCTGAAAAATATCTGCACTCCAACATCCATCATCTGAGCTCTCTCCTCTAATTGTAGCATCAATCCTTTCTTGGTAAAAACCTTCTTGACCTCAAGGATGGTCTTTTTCCTATCTTTAGTTTCTAATTCTTCCAACTCCTCTTTGGTCTTGGAGTTAAGGAACCTGATGAGTTCAGTAGCCTCTGCAGGCCTCTCTCCTAATTCTTCCCTTATATTTTCAATTGCTTGTCTGGCTTTCTGTACCAGTTCATGATGTTCAAAAACAATTTGTATGAATGGCCATATATTTTCCATTGACTTGCTGATGTCCATCCAGATGTTTTCCTTGGCTTCAGACAATGTTTTATCCATGATAGTCTCCTTCTGCAACTTCTATAATTCTTCAGTGAGTCTTTGTGATTTATGCATTTCTGTGTTGTAGTTGGACTGGAACATGGACTTCAGCTTCCAGAGATTTTTTACCTCTTCTTGCAATCTTCTGATTTCTTCCCCTTGAAGGGTCATGTCCTCCATTGACTTTACCAACTTCTCATAAGAATCTAGAACTTTCATAGGATTGGTTGATGGAATCTCTGTTGTTGTGGTTGTTGTTGTACTAACTCCTGTGAGAGGAATTGGATCGAGTGGGATAACGACCATCTGCACACTTTTTTCTTTCTCTTTAATCAACTTGTCTAATTCAGCTTCCATCTCTTTTATCCATGCATTTTGTTCCATTATCAATTTTATCAGCTCCTCCTTGTGACCTTCACTCATAGCCATTTCCTTTGCTTGTGAATCTTTGGTGGCTAGAAGTTTCAATTGTTTTCTCAGAGATTCTATGTCAGCATTTTTCTTCTTCAGTAGTTCCTCAACTGCCTTGACATTAGATGGGTCATAACCAATCTTCAATACCATCTCCTCTAGGGATTTGATTTTATTATCTTTGTCAAGAGAGGATATATTTTCTAGCTCCAATTGAGATTGGACATTATTTAGAGACACTTGCAATTTTGCAACAGTCATTGATTTGTTTGTCAAAGTGGAAAATATCATCTCCCCTATTTTCCTATGCATGTCCATTTGATCTCTTGGGTGAACCTCTTTCACATCAAACACAAATGATCCTTTATTGTAATCAGAAGCTATCTTCGGATGAGGGACCCATTCTTGTAATAATTCCAAGTGGATCCTTCCCTTCTCCATGTCAAAGGTAGACAGATATTTCTGATGAGTTGTGGATGTATGCTTCCAAAATTGGGCATATGTGCTGTTGTTCAAAATTTCATTCTTCTGTTTGATCATCTTATATTTGGAAAAAACTGCTTGATCCTATTGGCTCTTGAGAGGATTCATATGACAGTGTAGTGTCTATTTTATTTTTGGATGAGGATGTGGACACTATGTTCTGGCTTCCTGAAAAAACTGATGAATGTGGTCCCTCCATAACTATACTAGGTTGTGTTTCTCCTTCTCTAAACCTGTCTGGTGTGTGTCTAGTCTTGGTTCTCTTCCTGTAAACTTGAAATTCTTCAGCTGACACCTTTGTAACTAAAGGTGAAACCTCTTTCCTGGCTCATTTTTCTATTTTCACCTAAGGAGTATTGGTATGAGAGGCAGTGACAATGGGGGATTCGTCTTCAGTTTCCAGCAATGTATTTGACTGCCAGTCTATCTGATTCATAAACTTCTCTATCTCATGCTTTGGCACATGAGCATAAGGAGAAGTCTTATGTTTGAGCCTAGTTTCTGATATGATGCCAAAGGGATGATAGTTCCATGGGAAACTTAGACTGAAATTCATTTATTTCAAGAGATTGTTGGCTTCTTCCCCTGCAGCTCTATTGTTTCATATGAAAGAACCAATTTGTCTCTTGATCCCGTGTTGCTTCTTCTTCTTTAATGGCACGAAGTGGATGTCATCAAAGTTTATCATCTTCCTGATGTATTCCAAGGAAAAAATTCTAACAGGGAGGTACTTTGGCAGTTTGTATGGTGGTAATTCACACCCATAAACTTTGATCTTAGTATGGTTCTAGTAAAGATAACAGTCCCTTATTTTGGCTAAGTATGATAGGTGAAGAATTCTTTGGACCTCCTCATTTATCCTTGGTTCCATTCTACTACTGAGCATGCACACCACTGGATGGTAAAACTGATCGATGAAGTGTTTGAATATGAACTCAGATGAGTTCTTCCTCACTATTGATGTCCAAGAAGTTACTGATTGACGATTTCCATTGTGATCCAATTTTTGGAGGGAAAAGAAGAATCTGTCTATCTGGAAAAAGAGAAATGGGTACACCAACACTGAGGAGTACCTGAACATTCCCTCTATGGAGAACTTGAAAAGTTGTTCATGTATATTGTCAACCAGAAACTGGTTGTAATCAAACTGGAATGTATCTTTCTCTTCTATGGAAAAAATGGATAGAAAACCCAGGATGGGTTCATCTACCCACACATCCGAAAAATATCCTAATAGGATACAGAGGGTGGAGATGATTTGGTTGGTTCTGACTAAGAATATGGAAGAAGGATAGGTAGGGATCTTTTTAGGAAACTGCGCATCTTCAGGTAGGAAGATTTCAAATATTTGGGCTCTCTGAGGGAAAGAAAGCTTCTGATAGAGTTCATTCAGGATTTCAATGGAGAAAGGGATAGAAGAGTCAGTTCTGGGGATCTGTAGCATCTCGTTTATTGATTAAGGGGTGATGGTAAATAGAGTTTCACCAGACGAATACACGGTGACCCTTTGGCTAGGAAGGTAATGAGCTTGACACTTTAGGGCGAACTTAGGGAAATGATAGGTTTGGGGAAACATGAATAATGGTAGATTAGACTCCCAGAGTTCGATCTCATCACTCTGGTCTTAGAAAATTTCCTTTACCTAGAAATGTAATTCGAAGAAATTGAATTCACACTTCGGCTCTGCAACTATGTATTCTTTATCATCTAGGGGGCACGATCTAGGTCGATGGGAGGAGGAAGAAATGGGTTTTCTTCTATTTCAATATATTTGGATTTGGGTTCCATAATTAATCGAACATCTAAATACGGAATAAGTTTTTTACTGTAATTACCTGGTTTAATGGCACCTATCAATAGTATGTCTGGTGGAGGTTAGCTTGAAAACAGGAAATGACTGTGTCGACTGTGTATGGATTAGTGAACAGTGCAATAATGGAAACGAAATAGAGTTAAATAGTGTAAGGGGTGTCCGTTATGGCACGGATGGTGATTTGGACAAGTAACGGTCATAGGGGAAGGCATTAATTTTCCAACAAGTAGATGAGTGTGACAGGTGACAGGGTAGTGGGGTACGGTGGTAGAGTGAGGTGGGCGGTATTGGACTAGAGTTTAGGCAGTTTCCCCGAAGGGGGGGTAGGTGGTAAGCGATATTGAGTGGGGGGGAGGTTTGGTAAGATGTAGAGATAACACGTAGTGATGGGCCCGCGCTAGGAAAATTGCTCTCCCATAACCCCCCCCCCCACCGTTAAAGGAAGAAAGTTCAGGGGGGGGGTCCAAAATTCACTGTCAATCGCTGATCTAGGTGTGACATGATCAATCATTGATAATTGTGTGC
This sequence comes from Picea engelmannii, assembly GCA_009831015.1. Taxonomy (NCBI): domain Eukaryota; kingdom Viridiplantae; phylum Streptophyta; class Pinopsida; order Pinales; family Pinaceae; genus Picea; species Picea engelmannii. Next base: position 138,423 of record ML790427.1, read on the forward strand.
CCTTTAGCCAAAAGGTCAAATCTTGATCGAAACTTAGGATAAAAATCATAATGTGGGTAGCGCTAGCTCCCCTTTCTTTATTTTTTCACCAAGGGGTCAAAAACACATCAAATTAACTCAAATAACAGGAATTTAATCAACCCTTTGCAAAATTTTATTGAAATAAAGCATGCTAACCTAGTTCCTAATCTAATTACCTAACACATTAACCAATCCTAAATTGTTGGGTCAATAATTACTCTAACCTAAGATATTTGGCCAAGATTAGACTATTTGGCAAAACTTATTCACTAACCTATCTAATTTGGCCAATATTAGACTGTTTGGCCAAACTTATTCACTAACCTATCAACATAAATTTAAAGGGTTTGGTCATGGTTAGAAAATATGAATCAAACCAAGTTTATTTAATGGGGTTTTATCCTTTTCTCTTTTTCTATTTTTATACCCTCTTTTGATTTTTTATATTTTCTCTTCTTTTTCTTTTTCTTTTCTTTTGTTTTTGTTTTTCTTTTCTTTTTCTTTTCTTTTTGTAAATAATTTGCAGAATAAAATATTATTTACAATACAATACAACTAGAAGAATAAATTTCAATCACCAGGTGATCCTATGAAACATAGGTTTATAACAGTGGCTCCACTTGGGGATGGTGCTCTCCTTGTGAGGTGCCAAGAACCAACTACCGGTTGCCTTGAATATTCTTCTCTAGTGCTTTTTATGCATCCTAATTTGATTTATTCTAACTGTAAATATGGTGGTCCTGATCAATGGATTAGGGTCTTCTCTTCGGGCTTCAACCATCTGATAAAAATCAACCACACATGACATAAAAGTAAAAATGGTTTGTACAATGACGTGAGTTGACAAAATATCTTCATTCTGGTGGAACATAATGTTTGAGCATTCTTCTATTGATAGGTCCTCCTGACAGATCTACTCCATTCATGTCCTTGATTAGAAATGCATCATTTCCTCTATAAGTCTGGATTATGAAAGGGCCTTTCCATAAATTGTCAAACTTTCCATGCTTTCCATTTTCCTCATTTCTTGAGTCTCATTTCAAAACGATATCACCCAATTTGAAATCATCGTCCTTGGTTCTTCTATCATATATTTTCTTGATTCTCTCTTGAATCACCTGAGTCTAGTTATAAACTTCCTCTCTGGACTATTGCATCTATATAATTTGATTTATCCTTCTTTGGATGTCATTAGATTCTACATGTACTTCTTGTAACAACTTCATAACGGGAACACCCAAAGAGGTGGGAAAAACAATATCTATTCCATACACCAATGGATATGGGAACATACCAATTTACCTCTTTGTAGTCAGCATGTCTGCCCAAAGTGCATGTACCAACTTGTTGTGCCAAGACTTCTTATTTTCCTGCAACATCTTCTTGATGATATTTACCAAAATATTATTAGAATACTTTGCCAACCCATTTCCCTGAGGGTAATAGGTTGTAGAGTTCCCTAAAGTGATCTGATACTTACTGCAAAATTCTATCATCTTTTTTAATCTAAAAGTTGTTGCATTATCAGTGATAATGTTCCTAGGGCATCCAAATTGAGAGAGAATGTTAGTTTCCAAGAATTTTATAATCACAATATCAGTGGCTTGCCTAGAGGGTACATCTTCAATCCACTTGGTGAAGTAGTCAGTAGCTGCAAAGATCCACTTATGATGACTTGATGATGGTGGGTGAATCTCTCCAATAAAATCCAAATCCCATTGATGAAATGGAGCTTCAACCGAAATAGGATTCAAGGGTAAAGGAAAATTTTTCCTCTTGCCTTAAAATATCTGGGATTTGTGACAGGAGATTACCTTTTTATGGACATCTTCAAACAAGGTGGGCCAGTAAAAACCAGATCTAAGAATTTTGTTAGGAGTAGCCTTCCAATTTAAATGAACGCCACAATATCCTTCATGGAACTCCTGCAAATCTTTGTCAGCTTCATCTTTCAATAAACAATTTTGTAAAATGCCTCCAGCATCTTTCCAGTAAATATCTCCATTCAGAATGCAATATTTCAAATATTTAAGTTTTAAAAATCTAGCTTTAGTTTTTGTCAAACTCGGAGGAGCTTGTAAATGATGCAAAACAAAGATAAGGTTTGTGTACCATGGAGAATTTGAGAATACCTCTTTGACATGTGGAGTCGCCTTCTCTCCTTGTTCTTCAACTGCAGCTATAAAGTTTATATCTAAATCATGAAAATTTGATTCAGCCATCAATTTGGCTAACCCTTGACCATTGATTATCTTGGTTGGTTTTATTTCCATATCATACTCAAGGATCACAGAAATCCATTTCCCTCTTCTATCATCTGGGTTATCCTGAGTCAGAATATCTTTCACCACTGCATTAGGAACATAAGAAATGATATGTGAGTGGAGGATATATACTTTGAAATCTTTAATTTCTTTTACCAAGGAAAAATCTTGTTTCTCCATGATGTTGTAATTCAATGCAACATATCTCAATGATTTGTTGAAAAATGATATAGGATGTTCATGGCCTTCACTTTTTTTATGCAAAAAGACTGATGCAATGGTATGTTTAGAAGAAAAAGAGAATACATAGAAATCTTTCTTATAATCAAGATTGATTAGTACAGGGTCTTGTGTCAATGCCTGCTTTACTTGATCAAAGGAATGTTTAGCTTCTGTGTTCCACTTTATTTTTGTATCTTTTTTAAGCATGTTTGTTATGTTTCTGAGGAGTTCTGCTAAATTAGGGATAAATCTTCTCAGAAAGTTTATTTTTCTTATAAAATACTGCAATTCCTTAATATTTCTTGGATAGTCTATCTTTTGGATGACTTCAATTATGTTGGGGTCTATCTTGATTTTGTCTTTAGAAATAATGTGCCCTAACATTTTTTCCTCCTCTAAAGAAAACAAGGTTTTCTTGGGATTGAGTGAGATTCCAAATTTTCTGCACGTTTCAAAAACTTTCCTAAGGTGTTGTAAATTCTCTTCATCTATTTTTGAATAGACGGTTACATCATCCAAGTATATGACAATAAATCTCCCAAGTTCATCCACAAAGGCAGTGTCCATTTCTCTCTTAAATTTGGCACCAATGTTCATTAAACCAAAGGGCATTTTCACATACATGAAAGTTCCCCAGGGTGTAGTGAACATTGTTTTCTCTTGGTCATTAGGTTGGAAAAGGAATTGGTTATAACCAGAAAAACCATCTAATAATGAGATCCAACTACCTTTTGTAATATAGGATCCATATTCGGCAGAGGATAGTTGTCTTTATGTGAGACTTTGTTGAGATTCCTAGAATCAATGCAGAGCCTAATTTCTCCACTCTTTTTCTTGGTAGGAACTAGATTTGAAACCCATTTTGAGAACCTTAGAGGGACAATGATTTTAGCATCGTACATTTTCTTAATTTTCTTTTTAATTAGGTGAATTAACTTAGGGTTAATTCTCCTAAGTTTCTACTTGAAAGGATTATGTTCTTCTTTTATAGGGATTTTGTGTTGTATGATACTGGTGTCATAAGATTTCAAATCTTCATAGATCCAAGCAAAAACATCTACAAATTCTTTGAACAGTTCAAGATATTTTTGTTTCTTCTCAGGAGGTTAATATTTGGATAATTTAATCATTTTAGGTTTCTCCTCTATTCCTATGTTATAGTCCTCAACATCTTTCTCAGTAGGTTCAATTTTTGGATTTTTGGCTACATCATTGAAATCAAACAGTTCTTCCAATGGGACTAACCCTTTAGGTATGATGTTATCTTTTAATTGCAAAAAATATGAATTATCTTCATTTTCATTTATTTTTTATGAATCTAGTTTATTTACAGTGTCATTATCACTATCTACATCAATGTTTGCACACTCAAAATCATTTTTGGACTGCAGGAAATCATCAATCTGTTCATCATTACCAAAGTACCTGATATTGTCTGGGACAGTGGGTCTGCATTTCACCTCTATTGTGTATTGGCGATTTGGATGGAAAGGTATTTTACAAGTGGTTGTTGAAGTAGCCAGACCATCTGCAAGTATGTTTTGGCCTCTAGGAATCACCTGCAAGTCATATTCAGTAAAACATTATAAAAAATCCAAAACAACATTTCTATAAGATATGAGTCTAGGGTGTTTAGCATAATACTCACCTTTGATCTATTTAATGATAAGTTTAGAATCACCTCTTACAGAAATTCTTCTTGCACCAAGCGTTTTCAACAATTTCAGGCCAAGCATCAATGCTTCATACTCAACTATGTTATTGGTGCACTGGAAATTTAATTTATAAGAATGTCTTTCTGAATACTTTGATTTTGGATTATGTACCCACACCCCAGCTCTAGATCCTTCTTTATTGACAGCTCCATCGAAATCTAAACTCCAGAGAGGTTTTGTTGGTTCGTCAGTTTCTATTGTCATTATTTTACTTTCCTCGGGGATTGCTTTACTTTCCTCGGGGATTGCTTTACTTTCATCCATGTTATAAACACCATATTCCAATTGTGCAATTTGAATATCCATTTCACCATCATTATATAAAATGAAGGAATCTAGATCATAATGAACAGAGTATAAAGGATAGTTATGTGGTTTCTCTTGATTGTTGACCATGTATTTAATCAGAGTCTCTTTGTACAATCTTCTATTGATCCAGGGGATCCAATTTTGCTCAAAATTCAAAGTTCTCGGAATTGATTCAAATCGAATAGGTGTGTAGGCCTGATCATCATGAACCCAACACAACTCGAATGGGTTCAAACAAACATCGGATGAGTGAGATATCACATTGGGTAAAAAAATAATTTTGCTGAATGTACAGTCTGTACAGTTCGTACGGTTGCTAATGTGGCAGGACCATACGCTGATGTGGCAGGCTGAGTTGGCATACATTTGGTAGTTGGGCGGTCGAATCATTTCTTGACATGTGGCATGTATTTTTCAAGTGGGATGGTGCCACGTGGCCCAAACATAGGCTGCCATGTGGCACCGTTTTTGGTTTGGTTGTTCAAAATTATATGGAGTCTATGGGGATCGAACCTCGGACCTCCCACCAAGGTGGAGCACCTTCACACAGCATGGGCTACCAATATTCCATGCATTAGTCTTTTTTTATATATGGTTTCAAATCTATTTGAATTTGCATGTATTATGGTTTGGGCACGGTCCGAAACGGGGCTAAGCCCCGACCCCCAGTCACATGCGGTTTTCCATATAACCACCACCATGCGCATGCATTCAAACCCCGCATGCTTGGACACTTGGCGCTTAACCACAAGTTTTAACTTGGCCCTTTTATGTGCAGAGGTGCGGTCGTATGACCCATATGCCCAACGACTTGCGGTTAGGGGGATAGGTTCCCTAACCGTCCTACAGTTGTGCATGGGTTGCGGTTGTGTGCTCGGTGCTAGGTTTTACCATGAAAATGAGCACAGAGGCTAGGTTGAACACACAGAGGTGCATTTTGGTGATCCAGAGACAACAAGTTTGAAGGGGAACTTCCAGAAAGCCTATCTTCTTCAATTTTTGGCCAAATCAGGTGCCAAAAAAGCCCAACTGGTGGTTTTTGGACGTTCTGAAGCCATTGGATCCATCTATTTGGAATTTTGAGAATTTTAAAGAACATGTTTTATCACTTTGATCAAATAATATAAAAGATCCATTGGAAGATGGACCAGGAGATGTAGCCCAAGAGAGGGGTGAACTCCTTTATCATTTGTGTGTTATGTGTTTACTGTTCACTGTATTTTGTTGGTTATTATTGCATCTTGAATGTGTAATTTCTATAAAAATTGTGTTTGCAAATTGATCCTTTTGCATAAGAACACTTAAATAAAATTTGAAAATATTTTCAAGAATACAAGCCTTTATCATTTTTAGATCAAGTTGGTATCAAAGATTAGGTTTTTGAAGGCTTGATTATTTGCAAGTGTTTTGTTTTCTGATGCTCACAAGGTTGAAACTCACAAGAGGA
>ML790427.1:167805-180623 GCA_009831015.1 Picea engelmannii
CAATATAGGCTCCAAAAATTCAATCCAACTGTTCAAAGAAAAACTGGGCATCAAAAAATGACAAGACCCAAACCAAAAAAGTTTACAAACAAGTTTGCAGCCTAGCAATACAGTGCAGTCTGCGAGAATTAGGCATTCTCGCACCATGCCTATATAGCAACCTATGAACTTCCTTTTTTATAGGGATTTTACAAAGGAAAATGCAACTTCTTTTCTCAGGAAAAGTTCTTCTCCCTTCTCTCTTCAGGAACTCAGGCCACTGACCCCTCTGAAGGCAACAAATAGGTTTACATCATTAACGGTCATAGGGATGACAAAAATAATGTGTAACAGATCTGACGGCCTAGATCTGATATCCTCCTACGTGCTCTTCTAATTGTCTGGATGTGGATTCCCATGGTCCAGATCTCTCACAGTGCTCGATCCAACAGTCACTGTTTCTCCTCCTCCTGAGCTTTCACTTTCTTCCCTAAATTGGAAGATTTCATATGTTTCAAAGGTCTCGAACTTTGATTTACTTCCTATAAGCCCTAATGTATGGGTATCGACTCCCACTTTCCCTCCTGAGCTTACGAACTTGAGACAAGTTCGTGTCTTGGACCTCATCTTCTCTTCTTAATGGTGCTTGTCTCTTTTGAGCTTGGTGCTTAGGGATTTTTGGATTCCCACATACTCTTTTCCTTAATCTTCTCATGTCAGACTGATGGTCCACGACCTTCCTCGATCCAACAGTCCATATCATATCGCAACTTCGGGTTTTTGGAAGTTTAATCGCGCCAACATGTGATTCTCTTGACATGTGAATCTCCAATCTCACCAATCTGACAGTCAAGGAGGGTCTTGAAATATCCTTGGATATATGATCCATATTACATCGCTATTTCAAGTTTCAGAAGTTTAGTCGCGCCAACGTGTGATTCTCCTGACATGGGAATCTTCAATCTCGCCAATGTGATAGTCAAGGAGGGTCCCAATAGATCCTTGGATCTATGGTCCAGGTTACATCGCTACTTCGGGTTTCGGAGGTTTCATCCCCTTCATGATGATTACCAGCATTCTTCGGGTTTGTGAAGACTGAAGGATTCAAGATCCTTCTTCAATTATAATGTCACGATAGTCCTTGGGTCTTCCCGAACGGGTCTCGTTAGTTCATCTCCCAAATGAAAGGGTATTCCCTTTCGATATTTGAATCTTTGTTATTCTGAGCTTTATTGGCTTTGAAAGGCTTAAGAGTTTTTCATCCTTTCTCTTGAACGTAATGCTTGGAAGGATTCTTTCATGCACCCCTTACGTTCATTCCTCAAATCAAGAACTTAAGATGGTCTTTGTCTCTTCCCACCTTGCAGAGACTTGGTGCATACCTGCACTACCTTTCATGAACTTAATAGACTCCGTCCTCATAGTGATTGTGGGGTTCAACCTCCGTAATCAAGGAAGTACTCACTCAACTCTAAGATGGTGATGAAATTATCTAGGGAGAGTGTTCTCGATGAATTAAACTAGAGAATAAGGAAAATAAAGCAGATGTAAAAGTTCTCAAGGGATGAATGCATACTCTTAACTTAATCATTCGATATAGAAACCGTTTACAAGCATATAAGTATAAGCATGCATCCATTATTTCCAATTTGAAGCACAAATCATAAAAGAAACACTTATCAGAACCATAAGGCGGGATGAACCTGCTGAGAGGGGTGCTCGCTTCCACCCAACCATAGGCTCAGTCACTCCTAATGGATTTATCACTAGCCACCCCCGAGCTTAGGCCACGATGCTTTGAGATTCAATATCTTACTTCCAACTCAACGAAAGTTAGGGATGAGGTTCAGGAATAGATGAGGACAAAGGTTACTCTCCTTCTCTTGACTCCGTCTCTATCCTCTATGATCAGAACTCACTTTTTCCCTTTCAATCCTTCCTTGGACTCGAGAGTTTCCTATCTCATCTCTACATTCCTCGCAATCCCTCTATGTCCACACCATGCTTTCTTTCTTGCCTTCCTCAACAAGATTGCATGTGGCTCAAAATTCCCCAATCCATGGTCAGGTCCAGAAGACTTACAGATGGGAAATATGCCCCATCCCCTCATTAACTCTTGAGGAGGCCTTCCCACCTACAAGCATGATAAGAATTCATTCCTGGTTAGAGGTTTGTTCTGATCTTGAGAAAATTTAAATACAGCATGGTACTGGTTCGGTGGAGGTTAACGCAACCATTTTGGTTCCCCTCCACCACCTTTTTATTAGAAAATGTGGTCTCTCTTAGCACATCCCCTTGACAACAGTCATGCAACACATATCCATTATCTATTAAAATAACATAATTTACATTCATCGACCTTTTATACAAAGGTCCATCAAATCAAACATTCACACCTTTGAGTTTTCCATAGTTCCTAGCCAATAAGGTTATATTTGTAGACTAGGGGAAACAGGGTGTCACACAATACTTAGAAGTGAGAAGTATTTACACAATAATTAAATCTGATCCTGTCATTAATGACTAGGATATTATGGAGAAAAAATCTAACTAATTAGATTAAAAATTACAAAATAATAGGAATGTTGCTAATCTATTCAAATCCTTGGCGTTGATTCTGGGGGAAGTAATTGATGATTCAACACTTTGACTTGACTATCTTCTTCCTGTTGACTTGGAAATCCACATCACTTTTACTCAAGTAAAGAACACAGGTCTTCCCATCTCTTTTAACTAGGGATGGAAACCTTAAGTAACTTTTTGTATATTTCATCCATTTCAGTGTACTTGGAAAATGTAGGCCTTCTAATAAAAATATACTTTATCTCATGCTAGATGCTCAGGTCCAACTGCAAAGTTTCTAAGAAAGCCTTTCCAGTGATGCTTCCTTGTATACCTGCAAATTTAGACCCATCCTTTGACACTGTGTTGATCTTATGCTTGTAGTCTGACAAAGTGATGAGATTATCATTTATCACAAGTAGTCCTGGAAGTACCTTCTTGTGCAGTGTGTTAACCTTGCTGAAAAATATTTGCACTCCAACGTCCATCATCTGAGCTTTCTCCTCTAATTGCATCAACAATCCTTTCTTGGTCAAAAAATTATTGACCTCAAGGATGGTCTATGTCCTGTCTTCAATTTTTAATGCTTCTAACTTCTCTTTGGTATTAGAGTTTAGGAACCTAATGAGTTTAGTGGCCTCTGTAGGCCTCTCTCCTAATTCTTCCCTTATGTTTTCAATTGCTTGTCTGGCTTTCTATACCAGTTCATGTATTTTAAAAACAATTTGTATGAATGGCCATATCTCTGCCATTGACTTGTTGATGTCCATCCAGATGTTTTCCTTAGCCTCAGACAATGTTTTAGCCATGACAATATCCTTCTGCAGCTTTTGTAATTCTTGAGTGAGTCTTTTTTCTTTATGCATCTCTGTGTTGTAGCTGGACTGGAACATGGACTTCAACTTCTGGAGATTTTTTACCTCTTCTTGCAATATTTTGATTTCTTCCCCTTGAAAGGTCATGTCCTCCATTGACTTTACCAAATTCTCAGAAGCATCTGTAACTTTCAATGGAATGGCTGATAGAATCTCTGTTGTTGTGGTTGTTGTTGTACTAACTCCTATGAGAGGAACTGCATTGAGTGGGATAATAGCCATCTGCACACTTTGTTCTTTCTCTTTAATCAACTTGTCTAATTCAGATTCCATCTCTTTTATTTGTGCATTTTGTTCCATTATCAATTTCATCATCTCCTCCTTGTCACCTTCACTCTCAACCATTTCCTTTTCTTGTCAATCTTCGGTGGCTAGAAGTTTCAATTGTTTTCTTAGAGATGCTATGTCAGTATTTTTCTTCTTCAGTAGTTCCTCAGTTTCCTTGACATTAGATGGGTCATAATTGATCTTCAATACCATATCCTCTAGGGATTTGATTTTATTATATTTAGCCAAAGAGGATACCTTTTCCAGCTTCAACTGATATTGGACATTATTTAGAGACACCTGTAATTTTGCAGTAGTTAATGATGTGTTTGTCAAGGTGTGTTACCCATGATTTTGGTCAATCTTGATGGTGTATTGATGATGGTGTACTCAGGCTCCTCATAAGAAATTTCTCCTGAGAAAAGTGACTTTCATCTCTTCCCAGAAAACTTACTTTTGAAGAGAGTTTGCAGGTCGCTAATATCCTAGGGTGCGAGAATCACCCATTCTCGCAGGCTGCCTTAAGCTAGGCTGCAAACTTCTCACACTGTGCTACATAGCTAGGGTGCGAACTTGTTCTAAAGCTTGGAAAAAGATGAAGTCTCGATGGTTCTAGAAGGGAATCTTCTAGAAGAATGGACTCCATTCGAATGGGTATCCTTTTATTGATTTTCCTAATATTGTGGGATCATTCTTATCCAAGTAACCATCTCATTCTCTCCTATATATTGATGGAATTCTCATGGAAAAGGTTAAGCAAGATTCATTGGAGAATTGCTGAAAGAATTGTGTGAAGGACCTAGCTTGAACATGAGCTTGGAGACTCTAGCAAGTCTATCAAGAGGCATTTGATCTTCTTCATACAAGGATCGAGCAAGTGTGTGTGTTGGAGCTAAGAGCCACCGAAAGGAATCTTGCGACATCAAGGCGATCAGGTTGTATCTTCTACTTTCGATTAATATGATACAACGACATGTCCTTTTCCCATAAAGTCATTCTCACTTTATTGTGTAATTCCTTGATCATACACATAAGTTGACAGTTGAATATATTTTGCTATCTTCACTTTGGTTGGTTTGTGTTATCTTGGTATTGACTTCACGAGAGCACCAGAATGAAGTGGGTGCAACAGAGACCCTAGGAAGCGATACAAAGGTATGTTACTTGTTCCTCCCTACTAGCTAATTCAATGGTCAAAAATTACGGAAAGCCTCATGTCTTGTCCTATTTTGTTCTAGATCTAAGTGGATCTAGGGAGATTTTTTAGTGTCCACACCTACCGATTAGTCTGATAACAAAATTGGCGACTCCGCTAGGGAGAAACCCGTTTTCTTTGTGGTTTTTGGTATTTTTCCTTGGCCATTTTCTCTTGCCTTACCTTTCTCCATTCATATCAATCTATGAGTCTTCAGGATACCCTGATAGACCCTCTGGGTCCAGAGGCCTCTTCAAATTTTATGTCTTTTTCCAAAAATTTGATTAGTTTCAGACATTCTCGCACTGCATTCCACAGTGGCCTGCGAGAATCTTTTGAGTTCGCACCCTGCTTTTAGGTCCAGTACGAGGTTCTCGCACTCTACTCAAAGCTGGCCCGCGAGAATGACCTATTCTCGCACTGTGTAATACCGTTAGCCTGCGAACACTTTTTTTTAAATTTTGGCTTTAAGACTTTTGCATGATCAACTATCGAGATCAATATTGATGCCTGAAAAGAGCTTCTTGGACCATTGGTTGATGTTTTCTTGTCTTCATTTTTGTGCATGAACAGTCTTAGGAAATCAAAGGCTTTTCCTTTGATGTTTTCATGTCTTTGTTTTTGTGCACAAACAGTCTTAGGAAATCAAAGGCTTTTCCTATCCATTTTTCATGATTTTCGTTTCTTGACTTTTCTCTGCAAAGATATACTCCCTGATTTCAGAATCTGAGTGTGCTTGTTTGGTTAAGAACCGAAGATTGGTTGAAAGTTGATCTTCTTTGTCTTTATCATCTGCTCATTATTTGAAAGATCGCTTTTCTCATGAAATTGAAAAGGCTAGTTTGGTCTGCTTGTTATTTTTGTTTCCATTGAAAGATTGGTTTGGGTTTTTATATATTGCTTGTTCATTAGTTTTTGGTTTTCTTCACTCTCACCATCATGGTGTAGGTCCTTTTTGAAAAGTGAACAATGCTTTTCTTTCAAAAGAATTTTCATCTTTGAAAGTATTGAAAATAAATTGTTGAAATTATTGAAAAAGAAACAATAGAGAATTGTCATTGATGCGTGATTTGTTGCAATTGCATTTTAAAGGAAATTGTGTATCGTAGTTCAAGGTTGATCCGGAAAAATTTCCTTTCCCTCCTGTACATAGGATTCATTGAATGAAAATTGATATATTTCATTCTCATCCATGCATCGTTGGGTCAGAGTCTCATACAACATCAGTTTCATCTTCGTTTCCTTTGAGTAACAATAGCTCTTAATAACACTGCGCAATTGTAAAATTTAACTAGTAACTCTTTTCTAGGGCTCTATTACACCAACATTTAGCTAGGCTAGCGCTTTGGAATAGGAAGAGAGATACACTCTCCAAAGATAAGAACACACAATAGCATCTTGTGTTAAGGAGTGTCAAATTCCATTTCCAACATCTTGTCCTGGGAAGCCCTTCTCACACAAGGGTCAAACACAAGGTCGCATTGATATTGACAGAGTTACTCACCCTGCTTTGTTGATATCAGTGTAGAGATTACACGTATTATAGGGATCACTTGGAGGTATACCCAGAATGATGAGTGGAAGCCTTTTGAGTTGATTTTGGGCTAGATACCCTACCCTTGCATGTGGATCAGACTGTCGACTGTCCCCCCAGGATTTATTGTTGTCAGTGGTAACCTTAGCAACCTATTTTTCTAGGGTCTTACACAAGGTGACTGTGAAGGGGAAAGTCTTCATGGTACCTGGAATCGACGTTGGCCAAACTCACTTGGGCTCCTTGGAGGGTATACCCATGATTATGTGTGGGAGCTTGCACCAGGGTGTAAGTTCGTTAAGCAGGTCGTCAGCGTAACTTTTCCACCCTAGCCTAGCCCCTTCTCGTCTCGTTGTTGCGACGTTGGATTTCATCACCAACTAGTAACTTCGGAATTAGAAGGTCTTGTTTGCTTGGTGTTGTTTCCTAGATTTTGTTTACTAGCCCGTGCTATTTGTTTACCAAAGTTGACCATACGATTTTCTTCGTAAGTTTGTCACTCGTTTACAATAGCTCCTCCATGTCGATCACATAGAATGTAGGGTTTATCTCCAGAGCATATGGAAGGTTCTCAACCCTTGCCTACAAGTTCACCTGAGGGCTCTCCTCGGCAAAGTGAAGTCCCAGCCATCACCATGCCACAAGTGGAATGAACTGACTCTCTAGAACATTTCCGAATTACCAATACTCAAGAGGAATTTCGACTTCACCCTGATTCTGAGCGACCGTTTATGCGACTGAATTCTTCCGAAGACTTAGTTGTTGTGTCTTCTGGATCATCGATTGGAACCTTTCCAGGCATAGAAGGCCAAGATCCTTTTTGGTCTATGGGCATTTTTTGACGGGGCCTTTTTGGTCCAAGCTCACCTGTGATTTCTGAAATCATCTCACCTGTGATTTCTGAAATCATCTCACCTGTGATTTCTGAAATCATCTCACCTGTGATTTCTGAAATCATCTCACCTGTGATTTCTGAAATCATCTCACCTGTGATTTCTGAAATCTCTATCCCAGAGACAATACCGTTTACTACCACCTATTACTTTCCTGGTACAGACGCCCCGCGATCTTGACCATCCCTATAGAAATGGCCCATCATGCAGATACTATGATTTTTCACACCAGGTTTACCGTGGTTAGTCTCACCCCCATCACCACACCGCAAATGCCCAGCGTCACCCCAACACTACCACCTGGATACCCTGCGTTGAATGCTTCCATTCCCACTCCTACGCAAACCCCATCCGGCTCTCCTGGTGGTCCCTCTTCTTCTGGGCACTCTCTTCCCAGTTTTATTCCAACACTCCCTGAATTTCCTTTTGGATTACCTCTCTCATCCTCCACTGGCAGTGTTAATCCTAGTGGCACTATTCCGTTATTCACACCAAATTACCAGATTCCTGTTGGTGGAAAATTTCACCAAGGTGGTATGACTCAACCCCCTCTCAACGGGAAAATTCCTATTAGAGCTCAAATCCCAATTGGAACACAACCCCCAATTGGAACACTTCCCCCAATTGGAACACCACCTTCGATAGGAGGACTGACCCCACCTTATGGACAAAACATACCTCCTTCCTTGGCCCAGTATTGGAATCATCTGATACAACATCCTCCTCAATCGACTGGGGGGCAGCAGTTTCCAGCTGCATCTGTGATACCCCCCAGTATAGGCCAACCATATCCAAGTACGTTCAATCCCATTTGGGGCTCGAATGTTCAAAATCACGTCCTTGTTCCAGGATACAATCCCATGAGCTACTATCCTCTCCAATCACCACTGGATCTGCCTAGGTCTTCACATTATATGAAGACTTCTTATGGTCCTACTGGTTTGCCGATGGGGCTTCCTCCCCAAAGCCACCAGTACCCACAGGTGAATCGACAGTTACCCTTTTTGGCCACTTTGGATCTTCTAGATTTGTCAAGGATTTTAAATGATCCAATTCATCACTCTCCCCAATGGCCTGCTATACCAGCCAAGCTACCATCGGACATCCCTAAATTCGACGACAAAGCGAGAGAGGACCTGGACAATCACGTCATGAATTTTCACCTTTTGTGTTCATCCAACTCATTGATGGATGACTCTATTCGTTTACGTCTTTTTCAACGAACCCTCACAAGTTCTATTGTGAAGTGGTATATAGAATTACCACGAGGTTTCTTTGCTAACTTCAATACCCTAGCTATGGCTTTCCTCACACACTACCAGTTACCGATTCGTTATGAAATAGGGACCGATATTTTGAGTTCTTTCAAACAAAACAAAGCCACTCATATATCCGATCACATTCATGAGTGGCGACGGAGACGACGTCTCATTAAACTCAAACTCCTCGATCAGTTGGTAGCAGAGTGGTTCACAAAATCATTTGTGAACGACATCGGTCGTGACATCGCCATGGGTGGAGTAGTCACGGAAGAGTAGGCCATAATTCGTGCTTAATACCTTTACCTCGTATACTCACAAACGAGTACCCTTTACAATTTACTACACGACTTACCTCATCCTTCCACTTCCGCCACTTCAACTACTCCAGCTGCTTTGCATGTAGCCGACAGTGTGATTGGCACCTTCCAGGCCCAACCACATTCTACCTCAAGCACCAACCCCAAACCTACTTCTTCTAATGTTCAAAATGCTCTGTCTCCTACCCCTCCCACCAGCAAGACTTCTGAGGTAAATGCAGTTCTATCTACCCCAAACGGTAAAAAAAAATATAAAAAGGGACGGGGTAAGAATAAGGAGGAAAAAAATACCTCTCAAGCAGAGAGAACCAAAACTACCCCTATTGACGATTGGGATAAGCACAAACCTCGATACCCTTATCTTATCTGTGGTGATGATCACTACACGAAGGATTGTCCACAATGCGCCGAGGTCACTAAGTTCCTTCAAGGAGCTCCAAAACCACCTACTTTGGCCGTTTTGTCCCAACCCTTCATGTCTCAACAATAGGCTCAGTTGGTCATTCGTGACCAACCCTCATATTCTACTACATCTTATGTATTGATGTGTACTGGTGATTCAAAGAAGAGCGACGTTGCACTCACTACTCGAGCCAAAGATTATTCTCCCTCTAAAGAGAAGGTTGATGATCTACCACCTTCCCTAGTACAACCCTCTCCCGCAACTCCACCTACCAATGGTCCTCTTCATCTTGAACGACCAAGCCTTGACACAGTTCTTTGACCCCCCCAAAGGGCATCGTTCAGAAATTGGCTTTCAATTCTCATGCTCGTGCTGCCCAGAACTACAACATTGTTGAAGATCTGGCCCAAGCACCTTCTGCGATATCAGTCCTCGAAGTCCTTCAAAGTTGTCCCACATAACAGAAGGCACTGTTGAAATCTATTGGTGGAATCGACCTGGCGGATATGAATTTAATAATTTTTGACTTGGAAGATCACATTCCCAGGTTACCCCCTCAACTCACTTTCCAGATCCAAGTGATTGTCTATGACAAAAACATTTGTTGAACCGTTATCAATGAAAGTGCCTCGACATGTGTTATGTCTCTTACCTACTGGAAAGCCATTGGCTCTCCTTCTTTGAATGAATCCCAGAATACTCTCAAAGCCTTCAATGGATCTGGTTTTAAGCCCTACGGTGTTCTTCCTTCATTGCCCATCACGTTAGAAGGAAAAATGGTCCAAGTCAAAGTGGAAGTCCTTGACACTCCCCTTGATTACAATCTTGTACTTGGCCGCAGTTGGATCGATTCCATGCATGCAGTTCTATCGACCCTTTTCCATGTGGTATGTTTCCCACATCAAGGGAAGGTAGTCACTGTCGACCAATTAGCCTTCTTTAACTTCGACACTTGTACTGGCAACGTACCGTTCATTTCTAAAACCCCACTGGGTTATGAGAACGTCGGTGTAGGCCTTCTAAAAGACTCTTCGTTAATGGGTACTTTCCCCATTCCATTTCCTGATGTTCCACGCTCATCTGTTGCTTCAATTAACATGATCTCCACCTTGATTCATGAACTTCCTGCATCTCACGACCCAAGGATAGTACCTGACCCTGGAGATCATCTTCGTTACGGTGACGAAATGCCATTAAGTCTGGTCGAGTCCACCTATCAGGCCATTCAATCGGCAACACCTTCTACCCCCTCTCTTGGTGAGTTGTATCCCAATCCCTTTCGTGTCAGTTTTCCCACGGACAAGATGATCATGTCTGTCATGGAAAACACCCCTTGGGATGATGGACATCATCGTTCCATCCTCTTTCTGGAGCAACATACCATTGAGAACTACCAATGGATCTCAACCCCATCGACCGTTTTCGTCATCTCCACCGTTCCTGAGTCCGCACACAATGTGTTTTCTTAAGGGAACTTAAGAAATATCTCACCCACTATTCCCCTCGACATATCCGTCAAACCTGGGATTTTCGAAAATGTCCATATCAGAGCTTCATGTTCCTCTGACAAAATCATCACATACACATCCCTTTTCAAAGAGTTTCGTGACATCTTCGCCTGGAGCTATGAAGAAATTTTGGGTATCGACCCCGACATTGTGATACATGAGATCAAGACATACCCTGATGCTAAACCTGTCCGGCAATGCCTTTGTCCAATTCACCCGCGTAAAGCGACTGCTATCAAGCTTGAAGTCGAGAAACTTCTTAAAGCCGGCTTTATTTACCCGGTGGCTCTCACTGACTGGGTTTCCAATCTTGTCCCGATCGACAAGAAACAAGGCACAATTTGTGTATGCGTTGATTATAGGGATATCAACAAAGCTTGTCCCAAATACAACTTTCCTACCCCCTTCGTTGATCAAATTGTCGACGATTGCGCCGAAAGTGAAATCTTCTCTTTGATGGATGGTTTCTTCAGGTATAATCAAATCAACATTGTTCCCAAGGATCAACATAAGACTGCTTTTATTTGTCCTTGGGGTACTTTTTCCTATCAGAAATTCCCTTTCGGTCTCAAGAACATTGGCACAACTTTTCAATGCGCTATGTCTTATGCTTTCCATGATATCAAGCACATTGTTCAACCATATATGGATGATTTACCCACTCACTCAATGCGTCGAGTCGATCATCCAACCCACCTCCGAGCCATTTTCGTCCACTGTCGGTTCTACCGTATATGTTTGAATCCTCATAAGTGCGTTTTCTACGTGGAATCCAGCTGACTTCTAGGTTTTATCATTTCACGTCAAGGGATCATGGTGGATCCTTTAAAGGTTGAGGAAATCCTTAATCTCCCTCCTCCTTCTACACTTCGCCAGTTACAAAGTTTGTAGGGGAAAGAAAACTTTCTTCGTCATTTTATCCCAAATTATGCCGAGATAACTCGTGGATTTATGCGACTACTAAAAAAGGGGTCTGAGTTCGTATGGGATACCATCGCCAACAGTTCTTTCAAAGATTTGAAATTTTCCCTAATGTGTGCTCTGCTTCTCTTTCCCCCCGATTACAGTCGTGATTATTTCCTCTACCTTGCTGCCTCAGATTACACCATTGGTATGGTTCTCGTCCAAGAGGATGATGCTAACGACAAACATGTTATCTACTACTTGATTCGAAGTCTAATGCCTACCGAAATCAAGTATTTACATGTTGAAAAACTGGCCTTGGTTGCCGTCCAAGCTGTCCAATGATTTTGGCACTATATCCTCTCACGCAAGACTACAGTGATTTCTAACTGCAACCCCATGCAACACATTCTCACAGGTCAAATACTAGGGGGAAAATACTCCAAATGGATTGTGATACTCCAGGAGTTTGACTTGGAATTCAAACGCTCCAAGTCCAAGAAGTCCTTAGTGTTTGCTGAGTTGATATGCGACTTTCCCCATTCTGAAATGGAAAATGTAGCAGTTGATTCATTGCCCAATGAATCCCTTTTCCTCATCAACACTGATGATCTTTGGTATGGCGATATCATCATATATCTCCAAACCCATACTTTCCGGCCAACTTTGTCTAGTACTGACTGACGTCGAATACGCTACCAAGCCCGTCAATATATTATCCTTGGGGATACTCTTTATCGTCGGGGGGTTGACTCTGTTTTTCGATGCTGCCTCACGTTCGACGAAGCCAAGAAAGCTCTGAATGACTGCCATTTTGGAGCCTGTGGTGGTCATATGTCTGGGTATGCTACTTCCTAGAAGATATTATGATTAGGGTATTTTTGGCCTTCTTTATTTAACGACTGCATAATCGTCGTTCAAAAATTCCATGCTTGCTAGACCTATAATAACAAGATATGGTCACATCCCGCTTCTCTTCACCCTGGGGTCTCCGTTGGTCCTTTTTCGAAATGGGGCATCGATTTCATGACATGTCACCCTCACTTGGTCGGGGGGCATGGATACATTATTATAGCCGTAGATTACTTTATGAAATGGGTTGAGGCGATGCCAACATTTG
>ML790427.1:201244-232784 GCA_009831015.1 Picea engelmannii
GAGCGCCAGCCCCCCTTTCATGTTAACTCCTGGTCGCATATATTACAAATGAACCAAGGGCTGGGGCTAAGCCCCAACCCCTTTGTGCCATATTACATCAACTATACTTTAAATAATTATAAAGTGGTTCATTTAAACAAGAAATAACATGGTGCATTGGTTATAGGACTATTGTGAAGGTTCTTAGGCTTACTGGTTGGTCATGGGTTCAAAACCCATGGACCCCAAAACTTTTGAAACCTGCCACTTTGACTAATGACTGGGTGCCACGTGGCTGCCCATGACTAGGCCACGTGGCACTTTCCCATTCGACGGACAAATGCCACTTGTCAACCATTGACTGGTCCAGTTGCCTGCCACATGTCTACCCTGTTAGAAAACTTGCCCAATCACCATCAGCCAGAGAGTGCCATGTCATCTACTGCACAGTGAGCATGCTGATGTCATCATCATTGACTTTTTGACCAGTTGACCTTTGACTTTTTACCTGTTTGGGCTTCCGAACAGAACGCGATAAATTTCGCATACGGAGTCCGTTTGACAAAGTAAATATACCGCCGGAATCAGGAAGACGAGACGGACGCAATGGCATTGGTTTCATTGGATTCTGATCACTTTCATTTTTGAGCATTTTTCAAGCCCTGACAGGCTTTTGGATCCGATTTTGGATCAATAGGGGAAAATCGTTATGCACTTGGGTGGTACTATAGCCTTTCCATATCCATTCTCATCATGGCCTCACACATGACCATCTCTATTGGAATTTATTTCTACAACAGGGGTAATGTCTCTTTAATTAACTCAGTTATGACCTCATAACCAACATAACATAATACGCATAATTTTCCATAAATGCATTCAAGAAACAAATAATATTTTCATACTCAAGGCCTCCTACCTTTACATCAATTCAAATATTGATATTTGATTAAGGGAATTATTACCTCAATTCCCCTCATCAATTATACGTCATAACAACCTCAAATGAATATTTGTATGGTTTTCATCAATTTAATTGATGCTACCTAATCAACCGGTACTTTATAGAAGCTCACTGGATCCTTTTTCCAATCTCTTAATTAACATTACCACCATCCTCATTTCATCTTTGTATGGACGGATAACATAAGAAACAATACCATCATGCTATAAACATGTTTCTTGGATACACAATCCATCATTAGTTTTATTCAAATATCACAGCATCATTATATATATATATATATATTAGCAGACTACTCTTAGTATATAATCATTCCACCAGCATGTTCAGGCATGTCTACATGCACAAACACACATCAATATGTGTCAAGCATTTGATCTTTCATGCCTATTTTATGCACATGCATTCTATCTTTATTTGATGCATCACACATCAATTCTATCACACACTCCAATGCATATCTATTTCATATTAATTAATTTTGTTGTAAATGGTTGTTCTTGAATTTTTGTAGAACCCTATTTCCTTGTGCATTATTATTCTTCTCGACTGTGCACCACTAGCCCCTATTCTACACCTACTAGCCAAGTCTCACTTAACCATTCAACATTTCCAGCCACTAGATCCACTAGTGTTGTCATCTCACAACTGCTTCCTTTGTGTAAAGAAATATTGTCCCAACATCTTTTGGGCTATAATTCTTAATATCCATAGTGTTGTAACATGCACAATTCTAGCTGAATATTAACACTACAATCTAATTAACTACTTCCATTTCCTTGACCACATTGGTCTTGAAACACTATTATCATTGATTGACATTTCAATATTTTGAAATATTTCTTTTATGTCATATTTCTAATAGTATTTTTCATCCATGGTTTTTCTCAATTTTAAATACTTCATTGAGTGATCCATTGTGAAGCACTACTTGGCCACTCAATAACACTCTACTCCAAATGCAATTTTATGCATCCTTCATTTGCACCTGTATCCTGCTTTTGTTGCGCACTTCGATGATAGAGGCAACCTCCTTGCATTGGGTATTTTTAGACAAAAGTTGTTAGATCATAGCCAACAATTACTTTTTCATGAATTCCCATACTTGTACATAGAGATGACTCATCCACTCCATGAGTCACACCCCATTTCATGATATCTATTCTCCTTCTCTTACAATAAGCCTTCTTTTTTTCTGTTTTTTTTTTACCTTCACTTTAATTATACCTTCAAGGCTATGTAGTTCTTCTTAACTCCCTGTGCATGCACTGACTTTTCTCACTCATTGGCTTCATTATTTATTATAAGAAGCTTTATTATATTTACCTTGTAAGCCATTCAGGCTCTATAGAAGCCAAACACTAATATTCCCATGTGCTTCCTCATATCTTTGTCAACCTTGCATCACTTTCTCTGCAATCCTACACTTTCCTTTGCATCTCTTGATGCTTCAGCCAATGGTACTAGGTTGGCCTTCTTGCCTATGAAATGGAATCTAGAATTAATTTGGAACATTCCCACATAATGATTAATTGGGGAAACATATCCTCTTTCTATAAATCCTTTTCACACAACACTCTCTACAACGTGTTATTTTGCTTAATATCAATGCCCCGTTAGTAAGTTCAACCTGTCTTTATTTGTCAAAATATTGCACTTCAAGTGTGCCTCTAGGCTTATGAATAGGTATATCCTGAGCTTCTACAATCTTCCTTACACAACAATCACCTTTGGCACTCACCTTGATCATCTGAGAAGGTTTATCCAAACTTTGACACTATTTGGAAAAATCTTCACATTGAGTGGTTACACAACTGATCACGGAATCCAATTTCACTTTCGGTTACTTTTCTTGTAGCTCTTTATTTACTCAACCGAATTCTACAAAATATTATGTGTTTCTATTACTTTGATATTCAATCCTAAGCTTGATTTTACTTGATTATTCCTCTAATTCCACACCATGTGCAATCAACTATTTTTGTTAGATCTATGCATAGTATAGAAATTTATCACTTAATGCTATAGGTCATTCTTTATCCCAATTGATGAAGGAGGAAATAAACCAAATAAAAAATATGATAATTTATATGCATTCCTATTTTAAACATCTCTCTGATGACTATACTCATGCCCCAATCTGAGTTATGAGCGAAAAGTTACAACATTTATAATTTGTAATTCTCACTCTCTTGCTGCTAAAGAAAACTCTTTATTGATTTATGGAAAATTTGCTTAACCAAATAAAAATTATGGATTGACGAGTTTGTTCTAATCCTCAATACCTTTCCAATGACTATTCATTTTCTCAAATCTGAGCTCTAAGATGAAAGTTATGGTTCAGAGAAGTTTAGGTTGTTTTACCCAAATTACCCATGTATGCTACAGGTGTCGTATTTGTCTTCCAGCACATTTTCAGGTACCCATAACGAAAATATGACTCCACCTCTAGATTTTATGGGTCATAATATTTCCATCAATTGCTCTTGTGCCCTAAACGAACTTCTGAGCATGGAGTTATACCCTCTAGAAGTAAAACTATTGCAAAAATTTTACCCTCACTGTTTTGTATGTAACTTCTTCATACAAGCTCCATTTTGTGAACCATTTAGCTCATTGGATAGCTATTTCCGAGTACTTTTATATAAGCTACAAAAACAAAGTGTACCTTGTTACACTCCATTACTGTGGGTTTTGATTGGCTAAAAACATCATTTAGGGCCTCAAAAATGTCCTACAAGTTAATGACCTTCAAAAACCACAAAAACAATTGCATAAAACTGATTGTTTTACTACTGTAACAACTCTTTAAATACGAACCATTGATCTCAAATCAGGAGAAACAACAACTATTGATTTGTATCTATTGTCCATTGGTGATCGACACTTTCCTTTGGTCATGCACAACTTGTTCCCCAATCTGTCGGCGCGACCGTCGACCATCGGCCCAACTCCCCGATGATCGATTTGGATACAAATCTAAATAAGTTGATTCAACCATCGACCATCAATGATATTCATTGGTGAATGTAAATCCTCACTCATTCGGTTGATGCCCGACCATTGACCCATCGACGATCAACGATCCCCAACGTCTATCAGAAAAACTTCCCCAAATCAACCAACCTAACCATTGACCATCGACCACTCCTAGGATGATGTGGAAACTGCTGACGTGGAACAATACGTGGATGCTAATGTGGAATGAAACTTCATCCTGAGGTGTCAACTTGGGTAATGTGGCATGAAACATGGATGTTGTCTTGTCATGACACATGGATGATGATGTCATCATCCTCTTCCCTCCATCAGCCATTGACCGATTCTCTTGAACGATAGGAACACTTTTTCGAATCGGATGATGCCCAACCATTGGTGCTTCGGACATCGATGACTTATCTTGACTCAAAACACTTCACTGAATTTGTTTGATGCCTAACCACCACCCCATCAACCATCGATGAATTTTGTTGACGATTGAAAATACTTCATGGGATTTTATCAATGTCGACTATCGGCCATCAATGATCCTCTCTAGACACATGAAAATTTCATAAAATACTATCGACCCCGAACATCGGCCATCAACAAGTTTCATTATTGGATTTTGACACTTAGAAAATTTGGCCAAAATATGTTGATCCCTTAAATGAATCATGGTTGTTGATTTGATCAACCTTTCAAATAGTCAATACCTTATGGATTTTTTAAAATTTATCATGGTGAATTTCAGTGGTCAATCTTAAGATAACACATAATCTCAACTATCGATTCTCCAAACTGCCTACAACTCTACATGCGACCAATAAAACTTGAATTTTGACCATTTCAAATCTTATTCGGCTCTGTATCTTTACCACTCTACTCCATTAACCTTCTTAAACCATCCATAGTCATTCAAAAATGGATCTTACTCATGAAATTGGGGATTTCACTCCAACTTCTTCGTTTTTCCCCAATTTTACAGAGACTGAAGTTTAAAACAATGAATTACTCAATCCACACTCATTCTTGGCCCATTCAAGATTGATGCTTGAACCTTAGGGATATGATACCACTTTGTAATGTACCCAACCTCCATCTGAGCATCATTACATGTGGAATACACATTAAATCTAGAGATTTTCTACTTAATTAAACTCATGTAGCTTATTAGCCACATATCACACACATATTTGACCATTGGACATATAATACAGTTATAAATGCATCTAATAGCATATATTAAACATGAATAAAAAATTTCAAGAAAAAAACAAACACACAACATTCATATAAACCATTTACATAGAGAAATTAACATAAGATCTTAACAAAACCACTTATCTGTTAATGCTTAACCAACTGGCTGCAAACGAAGGATGAACCTCCTATCCATAAGTGATGCTACTCATTTTCTCTCATTAGTAGGCCACCCATGAGCTGAGGTTATGAGTCCATAAGGAGATCCTACTCACTGGTTGTCCACTCTCCACACACCGCAGCCCCAAAACCTAGGTTCTACCCCCACAATAGTTCCAATCCTATAGCTCTCTCTCTCTTCCCCAAAACTTTCACTACCAAAGAAATGTAGCCCCTTCAGTTCTCACAATCCCTCAGGATGCATCATTCATTTATCAGGGTCCCTAATGCACTTGGTTGGCCAAGAATTCCTCAGCTAGGATCTAAGAACTTTCAGTTGCTTAAGGATTTCTCACAGCAGCCTTCACAAGGATCCTGAGATAATTCCTCAATAGAAATTTGCACTACAGGATTACCGCCCGATTTATAGGCACACAAGCCTCTTTCTTCAAACCCAAAACATATCCAAAAAATGGTTTCCTTCAAGTATACCATGGCTAGTATTCTTCCCAATCCTCTACTCTCCCTTTGCTGCCCAAAATCCACATGTAAAATTTGTCCCTATTCTGCATGCAAATTTCCTCTTCTTCCTTTCTTGCTTGACTCAGACTCTTCTCAATGATGATTTTACTTCATCCCATGCTCTCCAATAACTATGTGTTGGCCCTTGACCAAGTTTTGAGGAATACTTGGTCATATTTGACCATTTTTGGGACTTCAACAGCCTGCTGAAGACAAAGCGCCAAGCGAAGCGGAGATTGCAAAAGCTAGACCCCCCTTTGGGTCCTTTTTGGGTTTTGGGGGATAATGTAATGGGATTGGGATGTCGACCCATGGGTTTACCCATGCTTAGGCCCACTTTTGTAAATGTATAAGCAGAAGTCTAGGCTATATAAGAAGAAGCTCTAAAGCGAAGGTAGTAATGGCTTAGTGCTAAGAGATGATCTATGTGATAAACTTGCAGAGTTGAGTATAAGTATTGTAAGTGTTGAGTGCACAGATTGTAAGGAGGCTTTGTGCTAGATCTACTCGAGGAAGGAGGATCTGGCGAGGTGTACATAGATATCCTATCCTATGCGGAGTAGTATTTTGATAAGCTTTGTGCTGTAACCTGATTGACTAAAGCTAATACAGAAGAAGAGTTGGTGGACGTAGCCCCAGGGTGGGGGTGAACCACATAAATATTATGTCTTGAGCTTTGTGCTTATCTTGATGTGTTTATTCCTTTATTGCTAAGTACCTAGATATGATTAGATAGATTTGCTTTAATATGTATGAATGCTAGATCTGATATGTATGGATATGCTAAGTGCTTGATCCACCAGATCTAATCTGTCTTGTTGATGCTAAGTGATGAAATAATCTTAGATCTAAGTAAATGCTGTGATGATATGTTATGTCGGTGAAGTAGATCTAAGTGGAATATTGATGAAGGATCGATGTTAAGTGCTCTGTAAGTGATATAATCACAGATATGTGTCCCAGCTAGGGTTGCAAGCCCCTGAGTCTTGCAACCACCTCTACCTCTACCTCAGGTGAGATTTCATCTTCTTCACAAGTGTGGCTGAAAGGGCCGGTATTTAGGGCTTTGTTGGTGCATTGTTGTAGTGTTGAACCTTGGGTCTACCCCTGTGCCAACAAATGGTTCTGTTGCCGGGACCTGAAACTATGATTGCTGGGAACTAAGGGAGAAGAAGCTTTGTACAAAGATTCATCCTAGAATTGTGGAAGATCTGTGTGTGGATCTGTGCCCTAGTGCATAGTATTCCACTTGATCTTAACACTTTTTGATAAATAATGAAGGCCATATCTGAAATAAAGAAGCAAGATCTGAACACTTTGTGCTCTAAGAAAAGTAAAAGTGGAAGTTCCTAAAGAAAAGAGGCCAGATCTACAAGAAAGAGGCAATAATAGTGAAAAGTTTTAGATCTATAAGCTCAGTGCTCTGATAGATGTAAGAATAGTCAAAAGTTTTTAGATCTAGAAGCTTTGTGCTCTGCAAAAGTAAAATAAGTGAAAAATTTTGTTTCTAGAGTATGGATCTAGGTATGTTTGATAGATTATGTCCTAGCTTGAAAAATAGGGCTCTGATAGATGAAAGAAAGATTGATATGAATATATATAATAAGTATAATGATAGATATGTTATACCTATGTATAAAAAGAATGTCTGGACTAACAAGTGGATGCAAGACCCTAGGAAGATTTTTTTGTAGACTAACTACCATGATCCTAGTGCGCAGTACAAAAGAGGCTAGGGATCACTTAAAAGAAAGAGAGGATTAACCCTATGTTACAGTTGCAGAAGACCAGGACATATTGCTAAGGAATGCCTTGGTGAAAGATCTAGTTGTCTCTGTTACAAAGCCTTGGACCACGAAGTATTATATTTTCCTAGAATGATTGCTAAGCTTGAAAGAATGAATCTGCATGAAGAAAACCCTAAGGCAGATCCAGAAATAGAAGAACCTTGAAAAGAATCAGAAAAAGTATTAATATAGATGAAAGAAACTCTGAATGGGCATAAATATGTCAGTTTATCATAAATCTTCAAGGAAAAAGAGCAAATCAAAGTAAGAATAGGAGACTTCGACATAGACTGTGTTCTGGATGAGGAAACACAGGTGAATATTATGATAGAAATAGCTTGGGAAACCCTAGGAAATCCTACCATGATTCCTTCGTTGGGAGGAATAAGCTTGTTTAAAGGAAAATTGGTAACCCTGTATGGAAGGATTACCCAGATATCTCTGAGCATCAATGGAACTTCAGCAGAGGAAGAATTTGAAGTTATCAAGTTTATTGAGAACAACGCCTCATTTCTAGTTTTGTTAGGCAAGACTTGGATTGAGAAAGACCAGATCCGAAGAAAAGAATAAAAGGAAACCCTAGAAAAAAAGAAGCAAGACCTAATGGATTTTGTCACTAGAAAGATCGCCTACTTGATGGAAAAATAGGGTAACAGATCGAAGCTATTTGACACCAGGGACTTGGATGTCGAAGTTGTAAGAGCACTAGAAGAACCACAGAGAACTGAATTGAATTTTCTAGACAATGAAGAAGTATTACCCTTGAATCCGAAGAAAGAATATCGACAGTGCAAAGTGACCATGATTGAAGGGGATAAGAATTAGAATGGGAAAAGGATCACTGAGACAAAGCTCACCGGGAAAAAGGATAGAAATCTAAGTAAGAAGAGAGCCCAGATCGAAAGACTACAAAAGGTTCCAGAGGGAGCCCCGTAGAAGGAAAAATTGCAGAATTAGAGCTTCGTCGAGATACCAGAACAATGACCTATGGCACTTTGCCATGGCGAAGCGATATAGTCATTGGACTGATATACCCATTCGACTTTCACCCTGAACAGACATAAAAGCATTAAAGGATCATCATTAAACCGTTGGACCACACCATAACAGACATATCACCGTTAATGGAAGCTTCATGTCCATTGCAAGCAGACTGTTGCCGAATTCTTATTTAACTCATATTTCCATGCCCGAAGAACACTTTTACCAACTGATAATTTGAAGCTCGCAGACTAGTGATTGCATACAGTGGTCATTGTGATCTGGTTAGCAATCCGAGTGCAGTATCTGAGATCATTTTGAACCCTGATTGTTTTTTCCTGAGTGCGTATGTCCGACGAATTTAGCGCAGCTAAAGAATCTGTAAGAGAGGTACTCACTAGCCTCAGAGCTAAAAGAGTCATGTCAGAAAGAGGATTGTCTACAGTTTTACAGGCATCTTTGATGAGAGGAGTGCAAGCCTCCTCGTTGACCGCTCAAGCAGGAACATCTCGAGCCGACGCGGAAAGAAGAACCAAACATAAAGATGATCTGGCCAATGCGAAGTTGGTTCCATCCATCCTGCCTGCTTACATACCACCTCTGAGTGGTGCGATCAACAGAGACAGCGTGCCTAGCGAATTTGAGTACACTCTAGTCACTACGTACCTGCCGAAAGGGGTATGCGCAGTCAACGTAGATCAAGACAAGGTCGCATCATTAAAGTTTAGTGATTTCAACCTGGGTGATCATAAATTTTACATCATGCTTGCCCCGTACAAGTACCTAACTAGAACCAAGGGCAAGAACTCGAAGATCATTCCTCAGCAATGGACGATGAACCTCGTGCATTCCACTTTGCTCAATGTTATGAAGATACCGCACTTCGACACACACTAGGAGGTGAATGCTTGTGTGAAGTTGTTGCTAGAAATTTACCACGGAGGATACCTATGGTTGGACGGGCACATAACCGTTGATCCGGCGTTGATTAATCGAATCACCGGACTTAGTATGCAAGGCTCTAATCCCCACGATTACTACCGTGGATCGTGCTCTTTCTCAGAAGATCAAAGAAGCATATGGATATGTGGAGAAAGGCACACGAGGATACAAGGTAGCCTCTATCGAAAAGTGGTGCAATGCGCCTCGCCTGTCAACTAATCGCAGGGAAGTTGGTACGCAAGAACCAACCTACGCAAGTATCAGGCTTTGTAGTCAACCTCGTGGGGAAGTGCGCTGAGGGACTACAGATGAATTGGGCAAAGTACCTAGTGAATCAACTAGAGATCGACTGCAGAGAATCCTAGGATCAGGGGCATGAATTCCATTTTAGCTAGCTCTTAATACTTATAGCTTTAATTGCATGAGAGCTATCGGAAGGTGCAACCTTCCCGGACATCGACCCCTTTGAACCACTGGCCGTGAAGTTCAGTACACTCTGGTACTCGAATGATATGAACAAGAAGTGGAAGTCAAATGTCGTATTCCATACCTACTACACCCAGTTGAAGTAAGCCATTCAATCCGAGCCACGCATGACCCCAAATACTTTACATAGGTTTCGACCTTTGATAAAGTTCAGTGTGGACTGCCACTTTATATACCTGACACCACACATTGATGAACACCAGGAACAACTTCAGTCATATTATAAGCTGACAGAAGAAGGCCTAAAATAAATCATCAATGAATGGTCGACGGACCTCCTTGCCTAAGTAGATCTTGTGGATATCTCAGACATTGACAACCCAAAAGTTGCACAAAATACACCTGGGCCCAGTAAGACAAAGAAAACAAAGAAGGATGAGGATATCCAAGATGTAGACATCAGATCTGTAAGGATGACTTCCATTACACCAGATCAAGGAGGTAATGGTGAATACTTAGAAGAAGTCAAATAGAGGCGAGGAGACAAAGTAGAAATCACAACGAAAAGGAAGGGTTCGCCAACAGAGCCTTCCTCCCAGAAGAAATTGAAAGCAATCGTAACTAAGATGCATACCACACTCACTCTAGATGACTTCATCTTCCTCATCGCAGCTATGAATGAATCCATCGAAGAGATAACCAACAAATAGGGATCTAAGCAAGAGACATTGTACAACAGAATTGAGATCGAGCTAAAAGGAGTACAACAAGCCCTTAAGTCTAGCCGTGCAGTTTTCTCTGTGGCCCTACCAGAAGGAACAACAAAAGAGGGAGATGAACTAGTTCAACTCCACAAGATTGCTGACACAATCGAAGTACACCTTTGGAAATCATAGGAAGAAACAAAGCAAGCCACCCAGGCCTTAAAGCAAGAA
This sequence comes from Picea engelmannii, assembly GCA_009831015.1. Lineage (NCBI taxonomy): Eukaryota > Viridiplantae > Streptophyta > Pinopsida > Pinales > Pinaceae > Picea > Picea engelmannii. The sequence continues at coordinate 212,122 of ML790427.1, forward strand.
CAGGAGGAAATCATCAAGCAACGTCGAGCTACGCAACAAGAGAAGGACGCTATCCAAGAAAAAATTGAAGAAGACAGAGTGAAGCTCCAAAAAGAGAAAGAGAAGCTACTCACGAAGCATATTGGGATTGAATAAGTAGTCACCAAAGCATTTTTCTCTATGACTGGCTTAGAACAGAAGGCAGAAGAACCCATAGAACACCAAGTGATCAAGCTTGCTGAAGTTATTCAACAACTTCAACAAAGAATCTTGGACTTAGAGCTTTAGACCATACCACAGACTCCACAAGAAGTGTGCAACCAACGAGAAACAACTATCCAGATCACAGTAGAAAGGATTAAAGCACTCACCGAGGAATGCAAACAATTAAGTAGCAGAAGTACGCAAATCTATGAGAACCTAGCCGAGAACCTAGAATTACATAAAGTGGAGTCACAGTTCCAAGAGGCGAAGTACGAAGCCGAAAAGCTACAGGTGCATCTGAAGGCCCTGTCACTCGTAGAAAGAATGAAGAGGTTTCCAGAACAACAAACAACCCAACAACAGATTCACATGCTTCAAAGTAAAGTAATGGAAGTCTCTCAACGACTTCAACTAGTGCAAGAAAAGGAATGCAAACTATTTGTTGAAATTGAAAGCCAAGGAATAGAACTTGAATAGGTTGTGAATACAGTAGACCAATGCCTAGAAGGGCCGATGAATAAAGCACTCATCCAGGAATTCGCCGAGCAAGAGGCAGTAGCAATACAATAGGTTGAAGTGGCTCGATCCAAGCTCGAGGTGTTCGCAGTAGAATTTATCAGACCTGAGTGACTCGGGACGAGTCACAGGTGAGTGTTGGGGGCCTGTTGGCCCTTGACCAAGTTTTGAGGAATACTTGGTCATATTTGACCATTTTTGGGACTTCAACAGCTTGTCAAAGATAAAGAACCAAGCGAAGCGGAGATTGCAGAATCTAGACCCCCCTTTGGGTCCTTTTTGGGTTTTGGGGGATAATGTAATGGGATTGGGATGTCAGCCCGTGGGTTTACCCACGCTTAGGCCCACTTTTGTAAATGCATAAGTAGAAGTCTAGGCTATATAAGAAGAATCTCTAAAGTGAAGATAGTAGTGGCTTAGTGCTAAGAGATGATCTATGTGATAAACTTGAAGAGCTGAGTGCAAGTATTGTAAGTGCTGAGTGCATAGATTGTAAGGAGGCTCTGTGCTAGATCTACTTGAGGAAGGAGGATCTGGAGAAGTGTGCGCAGATCTCCTATCCTATGCAGAGTAGTATTTTGATAATCTTTGTGTTGTAACCTAATTGATTGAAGCTAATACAGAAGAAGATTTGGTGGGCGTAGCCCTAAGGTGGGCGTGAACCACGTAAATATTGTATGTTGAGCTTTGTGCTTATCTTGATGTATTTATGCCTTTCTTGCTAAGTACCTAGATATGATTAGATAGATTTTCTTTAATATGTATGAATGATAGATATGATATGTATGGATATGCTAAGTGCTTGATCCACCAGATCTGATCTATCTTGTTGATGCTAAGTGCTTGATCCACCAGATCTGATATGTCTTGTTGATGTTAAGTGTTGAAATAATCTTAGATCTAAGTAAATGTTGTGATGATATGTTATATCAGCTAAGTAGATCTAAGTGGAATATTGATGAAGGATCGATGTTAAGTGCTTTGTAAGTGATATAATCACAGATCTGTGTCTTAGCTATGGTTGCATACACCTGAATCTTGCAACCACCCCTGCCTCTACCTCGGGTGAGACTACATCTACTTCATAGGTGTTGCCAAAAGGGATGGTATTTAGGGCTTTTTTGGTGCACTGTTGTAGCATTGAACCCTGGGTCTGCCCCTGTGCCAACACTATGGGATGTGACCACTCACACCCACCCTCTTACATGAGTTTAAGTGATTGGCTTCTCATACACTCAATAAAAAAATAGAAGGTTATACACAAAGATAATAATTTCAAGAATGTGGGTTGGATTAATACCCGTGAATAATTCCCCCTTGGACCCCCTCTCTTGTGGAATCATAGCTTCCCATCGTTCTTCATCTCTTTCATATCGCAACCAAGGATTATTACTTTTATTAATTATTTCAATGTTCATAATATGAAATTCCGCTCCTGGCCACATTAAATCAATATGGTCCCTTCGCCCAAACAGATCGACTCACCAACCTAATTCACATTTATACTATTACATTATAATTCACGGGGATTAGAAATGGGGATGTTACAATTTATCGTCTACCTCACTTGATCTACTTCATGTTGTAGTCGTAATTATGTTTGCTTGTTGTGTCTCCAACAACTTTCATTATGCACACTATACCGACTTGTTTACTTTGCGCTTCTTGAGTTTATGATTAACCTTGATCATGAAATTATTTTCTATCGTCAGGTAGATTAACTGCAACATCTATAATATTTTCACTAGCTTTGAATTTCATCTTAGAAGCAAATTGGTCCTCACAACTCCTAAATAGGGTAAAGTGCTCCAAACGTTAGTTGGTTATTTTCATGGGATTATATTTCTTAGCCTTGGATAGATGACCTTAGCTCCAATGGATGGATCAAGAGCCTACATAACACACATAACATAGGAACTCGCAGAACTGAATTTGGGCGAAGCAACAACAAGAACATGACCCAAACTTTCATTAAAAAATGTCTTTGTGCACAATTTTTTAGCGTTCATCGGAGTGTATTTTTCATCCCTGGAAGGCCAACTATATATTTTATGAGATTACGATTCCAACGTAACCAACATAATCAAAATTAGAGGCCTCGAAGTGCCAAAATGATTGCTAGAGAGTTCTCACCCAAATCAGCCTCGTCAGTTGTGACACCTAATGAAATGTTTGAATGACATGGTCAATTATCTCGTTGGAATCACCTCCTTGTTCTTTTCACGTCGAAAAAAATGGTACCCAAATTGGACATCGTATGAGTAAGTTACGAACTTTGAAAATCATGCAAGGCAACGTCAAGATCCCCTTCAACAAGGTAACTGGTTAGCATCCTCCGTTTAATGCCCATATGCAAATGTTGTTAGCATTATGCAAAGGAACCAGGAATTGAATTCATGGAAGCATATATGAACTCTTAATTAATTAATGTTTCAGTTCCATAGGTTAAAATGTGTGGTTTTAATAATTTTTTTCAAGGTTACTCTGTGCTCACTCATCCATTGCATGTTGAATGGTGCTAGGTACCAATTCCAAAGGAAGGTTGTACTCGACAATTCGAATAGGTAGTGTGTGAGGGAATAAAACCATGAAGGAAAATCTACCACACATCAAGGAAATATACTAGTATGCAACAATACCCTTGCCAACACGATCTGTTGACGAAGAGGATAAAGAAACCACAACAACAATAGTTGTTGCAGAATTTGAAGAGCAATGAATTGGAATCAAACTCAAATGGATGAAGTAAAAATTTGAACCCCATGATGATCAACTATCAAACATAGAGAATGAAGAGCTCTTCATGTCTAGACTAGTCTTCTTGATGGGTAAGTTGCACTATGGCCAAAATCTATGATTTCCCACCAACGCTAAAAGACAAATTTGAATTGTAACAACACACTATACATTAAATAGTAAACATTCCTATTGTCCTTGTTCTGTCATCATTATGAAGGGGATAAGGACAAAATTTTGTAAATAAAAGGTCATGGGGGGGAGGTGGAAGGCCAAAATTCATGTTGAACTTCAATAAATACAATGATTGTATCCAAGTAAAGGGATTTTGGCTCTTAGAGCTTTCATGTACTACTATTGAAAATGTTAATAAGGAGAAGCTTGTTTGGCCAAGCTATATTCTGGAGAACTATGATTCTCATGTTGAACATATGGTGGAAAATTCCTTTGTGTTTCTATAGCACTTGGGTTGTGTAAGGATGTACTTTATATTGTAGACTACTCTTATGTATGATGGTTGTATTCTTATTTATGTTCTTCGGAGAATATTTTTCTAGATTCGTGGGTGTAGAACCACAAATGATTGTTAAATTCTAGACTATTCTATGTTTGCAGTTATTTATTCATATTTTTGTCTTTGACTTTGTGAACTATTTCCTATACCATTGATAGGAGCATTGATGGTTCTATGTTTTATTTTCCTGGTTACCTTATTTTCATCCGAAGGCATGCATCTTAGGTTAGCTACATTTCATTATTTAGCTTAGAAAACCTTCTTCAATGGACTAGGCTGCAACCAGTAAACCCCAAACCAAAAATGGTTGGCAGTCCAGAATTCAGATGGGTTCTCTATTCCAAATTATGAGAGGGATAATTGGGACTTCTTATCGGGGGTGATCCCTATTGTTGACAAAGGGAATTTTTACCGCATCAACATAAGATGAAGGAGTTCTTTGAACTCAAGCCTGGGAGTATGACCATGGACAAGTAAGAAAGGATATTTTAGAGCTACTGATGTATGTTGACTTCATTAAGGATGAGAAAGTCAATATTCAAAGATTTATGAGTGGACTACCTTCATTATTCAATGATAAGATAAACTATGATGATCCCAAGACATTGGAGGAGGAAATAAGCCGAGCCAAGTGCCTCTATGATCAGCATAGAGGAAGGCCAAATTTCCAAAATTCCTGGGAAGAAAAGAAGAAAGGTAAGATGGAGAAGAGGAAGAAAAGGTACAAACCACCATTATTCAAGAATAATTCTCAGGGGCAACCAACTCAAAATGAATCCATAATGTCAAAAACATTGGGGAAAATGCCAAGGTAGCACAACACATTAAATGTTGAGGTTGTGAAGGAGATCACATGTACATAAATTTCCCTCATAAAGGTGAAAGAGTGAATATTGTTCGCAATGTACAATAGGTTGATACATTTGAGGACATGGGCAGAAGCATGCCAAGGATCTATGAAACCCTGGACAACAAGCAAGTTTATTTTCAGTCCCACATGGTTGAAGTGGAAGGTAAGATCAATGATCAATATATATATATATATATATTAACTGATTCAGAAGATAGTGATATTTATATAGATCGTAAGTTGGTGGAAATATTTCATTTGCAAAGAAGCAAGCTTGGGAAATCTTGACTAGTTCAGTTAGTTACAGAAGCTAAAACAAGTATTAATGAGTTGGTTAAGGAATGTCTAATGGACATGAATGGACTGACCACAAAGGTAAATTTGAATATCATACCTCTTGTTTCATACGATTTTCTAATTGGTATGGATTGGTTAGACAAGCATCATGTTGTCCTAGATTGCTACAACAAGGCATTTACTTGTCTTTATGAGGAAGGAAAATTAAGAACAATTCAGAGTATTCCAAGGGCAGTAACTATCAAAGAAATTATATCCTTGCATTTGAAAAGGAGCTTCAAGAAAGGATTTCAAATTTATGCATCTCATATGGAAGAGACAAATAAGGATAAAGTGCCAAATATTGGATACTATATAGTCTTAAAATAATTTTAGGATGTATTTAAAGAGATACAAGGATTTCCACCAAAGAGGGATATTGATTTCTCCATTAATTTGATGCCTGGGTAGCCCCAGTGTCCAAGAATCCTTATAGGATGAGCACACCAAAGATGAAAGAATTTCAAATGCATCTTGAAGAGATTTTAAATAGGTTGTACATACACCCAATGTGTCACCTTGGGGTGCCTTAGTATTATTTGTGAAAAAGAAGGATGGAGATTTGAGGCTATTCATTTATTTCAGGCAACTAAATAAGGTGATTATGAATAATAAGCATCCTTTTTCAAGGATAGATGATCTTTTTTATTAGCTGAAAGATGAGAAATTATTCTCCAAGATTGACCTCAGGTTAGGCTTGTTGGCATTATTGATTGTGTATTTTCATTGATGGAAACATGAGTCAAACATGTACAATAATCAGAGAAAATGAATATCACCTTGGGGCAGAGGAAGATCACCTTGCGGTAGAAGAAATTTGTGATCACTGTTGATCACGATACGATAAAAAATGATCCTATGATTCTAAATCTCAGGAGAGGTAGCATGCAAAGAATCCATGTACAAAAGAAATAATGGAGCACAAGGAATTAAGAGCTCATGAGGGTTAGCGATTGAAGATCAGTACATAAAATGCACAAAGAAATAATCAAAATCTTATAAGGGAAATTGCATTGTAGAAACACGATCAGGATTGAAATCCCCATTGTAGCATCCCCAACCACCAACAAGTCGGGATATGCCAGTTCTTGGACATCTCTCTTAGTATTGAAACCATTTTGTGACACCCCGACCCAACTAGGTTGGGCCATCCTACTGCAATTAACACTATGATATATATATATATATATATATATATATATATATATATGATGTAATTCTAATAGAAACAACATTCTATTCATACACATTTCATGTAGAAGTGGAAATAATACATACATGCAATAAACACAGATAATTTTGGTAACATTAAAACACATGTACACAATACACATTATACAGAGAATAAATATTTGGTACTTATATTTTAATATATGACCACCAACTGCATGCAGATCTTCCACGAACCTCCCAGCCTTAGACCACACTGCTCATCACACTTAGCAGTGGGTCACCCTCGAGCTAAGACTAAACTCCACTGACGGAAAAGGAATCCTAGACCTAGGTTGAGGCTATAGGAAACTACATTGTGCAACTGGAAGGATTCTCTCCAAGGAGCCTACTTATGCCCACTGCTCACAAAATCTCATTCCCCACATGCCTATCCCACCCCAGTAATATGCACCTTCATTGTTCCACAATCGATCGATTGCTTCAGTTCCCTTCCAGGGCTTCAGCAACAGGCCAGATCAAGAATTCTCATAGCTCCATAGTTAGTATTGGACTCCCTCCAGGAGAAATCACTTCCCAGCAAACTCTATCACTTGGAGAGAGTTGTTCACATGCCTGACAACCTGCTTCTTCAACCATGGGCCTCACAACCCGCCTCTTCAATCCATAATCACCAAACAACCGGGTAAGGCAAGGAGACGACTCAACAATCTATAGAGGTTCACCCAGGAGGAAATGACACTGGTTGCATACTTGTTCAGTGCGTGCATGAACTGCCCAAGGGATGGCCAACATGCTAAGAATTAAATAATGGGAAACTAAATGGACAAACACCTCATAATGTTGAGAGTGAGCAAGGAAAACGGTGAGAATGGTCAGCTTACAGAATCATGTGAGAGTTGCAATGGTGAGAGAAAACTACTCAAGAAGGTGGCCAGAATGGTTCGTGAACCCCCCCCCCCCACAAGGGTGGAATTTTCCACATAAATCTACATGCATCATGGGTGACACTTGTCTCCCCAGGAGCACGCTCCTCTCCACTTGGAGTTTGTTTCTCTCCTCAAAGGAACTTAGGGTAACTAGGTTTATTTTCCCAACTTTTAGTGCTTTTTCAGGAATACATTATAATATTACCTTGGGTTAAGCCCTCAAGCTTATCCCCTCTCTCCTAGCCTCTTAGGCCCATTCCTTTCCCTACCCAGTGGATCTTAGTCCCCCATAACTCTTTCTTCATGTTTAGTCTACACGCAGCGATGTATTTGATTAATAATATGCAAAATTACATATACAAAAACCAGGCCCATTGACCTTAGCATCTAGGCTCTTCGGCCTAATAAACATTTAAGACTACCAAATTATAATTACTTGGCTCACCAACCTACAAACATCATTACATTTCAAAAGGGCTTGGCCTTGGTGTATTAGAATCCCCTCCCCTTATTTTTGCACTATCCTCAATGCAACTGATTTACACAATATCAGCAAGATTTTCAAAATCTTGAAAAAGATGCAGGTACTCTGCTCGCATAGCATCTTCATTCTCCCATGTTGTGTCCTCAGGACTGTACCAGGTCCACTGAAATTTTACAAGCCCTATGGCTCGATTTCAGAGCTACTTTCTTTTCTGATCCAGTGTACGCACCGGATGCACTTGAAAATCTCTTTCTTGCTCCACCTGAATCACATTCCAATCAATAACATGATTAGCATCAGGTACATACTTCTTAAGCAATGACACATGAAATGCATTATGTATAGACATGCATGAAGGCAATGCAATCCTATATGCCACTGGACCAATCCTCTCTAGGATTTCAAATGGCCCAAAATATTGAGTTGCAAACCTTGAACAATTTCCCAGTTTCAGTGAGCTTCTGTTAGCCTTCACTCTCAGGAATACATGATCCCCTACTTTAAATTCCATGTGAGTTATGTTCTTATTATCATAAATTTTCTTCCTTTGTTGGGTAGCCTTCAAATTCTGCTTAATATTCAACATTTTTTCTTCCATTTCCTTGAGCAAATCTGGCCCAACCACTACCCTATCAACTGGGTTGTACCAACTTACTGGGGTGTTGCAGTTTCTACCATAAAGTGCTTCAAATAGGATCATCTTCAGTGATGCTTGATACCCATTATTGTAGGCAAATTCTACCAAGTGTAGATAATCTTCCCATTTAGATGGTTTGTCCATCACATACATTCTTAACATATCTTCTATCACTTGGCTCACCCTCTCTATCTGCCCATCAGACTCAGGATGATAAGCAGTGTTGAATTTCAGATTTGTTCCAAACCCTTTGAATAACCCCTTCCAGAACTTTGACGTAAACTTTGGGTCTCTGCCAGACACAAATGTCTTGGGTATGCCATGCAAGCATGCTACTTCCCTCATATAAATATCAGCCACATTATCTTCTTTATGAGTATTCTTCATAGGAATGAGATGGGCAGCTTTAGTAAGCTTGTCCACCACTACCATGATTACATCATGCTACTTGCTTGTTCTCGGCAATCCTGTGATGAAATCCATTGTCACCACTTCCCATTTCCACTCAGGAATGGGTAATGGTTGTAGTAAACTAGTTGGGTGTCTATTCTCAGCCTTTACCTTTTGACATTTCAAGAATTTATCTATGTATTCAACAATCTTCCTCTTCATGTCGGGCCAATAATATTGGCTCTTGACTGCTAAAATTGTTTTCTGATATCCTGGGTGTCCTGCATAAGGCACATTTTGCATCTATTTTAAAATCACACTCCTCAATTCATAAGAGTTGGGTACATAGACTATGTTTATGTAGAGAAGGATTCCATCAAATCCCAATTCATAATCCTCAACCTTCTGCTTCATTTTACCTTGCTGCAATTTTGTTACCAATTCCATGTACTTCAAATCTGTTTTTGCACCTTCATAAATTTTTCCTTTGAGATTCATCTGATACATGATAATGGTTGTAGCATGCAGGTCATGCACTCTCCTATTGAGTGCATCATCCACTTTTTTCTCCTTTCCTTTGATATGCTTGATATCAAATTCATACTCACAGGAATTCCAACCATCTACTCTACCTAGCATTCAAAGTAGGATGATCAAAAAAATACTTCAGACCATTATGGTCTGTCCTCAGCTCAAACCTCTTTCCCATGAGGTAGTGTCTTCACTTCTTTAAAGTGTGCACTATGGTTGCCAATTCTAAATCATGAGTGTCATAGAGCCTTTCACGCTCTTTCAACTTACTTGATTCATAACATACAACAAACCCATTTTGACTGAGGACTCCACCCAGTCCTTCTTACATGCATCTGTGCATACAATGAAGTCCTCATTTGGATCTGCGATCTTTAGAATTGGATCACTGGTTAACAGTTGCTTCAATTGCTGGAACTCTTTTCACATTCATCTATCCATTGAAACTTCTTCCCCTTCCTTTGCAAGGAAGTGATGGGGTGAGCTATTCTCGAAAACCTTGCAATGAACCTCATGTAGTAGCTAGATAGACCCATGAAGGATCTGACTTCTGTCACATTCTTAGATGTTGTCCACCCTTTAATGGCCTCAATATTTTCAGGTTCCACTGCTATCCCTTCTTCAAATATGATATGTCCAAAATAGTGAATTTTGTTTTGATAAAATGAGCACTTTCTCAATTTGGCATACAATTGATGTTCTCTTAGCACTTGCAACACCATCCTCAAATGATTCTCATGCTCTTCTTCTGACTTGGAGTATACAAGGATGTCAAAGAAAAATACAATGACAAACTTGTCTAAATATTCCCGGAAAACACCATTCATTAAGCACATAAAAACAATTGGTGCATTTGACAACCCAAATGGCACCACTGTGAACTCATAATGACCATAACTTGTCCTGAAGGTCGTCTTGCTGATGTCTTCCTCTTTAATCCTTACCTGATGATATCCTGACTTGAGATCTATTTTGGAAAATATCTTTGCATCCTTTAATTGATCAAAGAGATCATCAATCCTTGGCAGAGGATACTTGTTCTTTATAGTTACTTTGTTCAACTGTTTGAATTCGATTCACAATCTCAATGTCCCATATTTCTTTTTCATGAACAAGACTGGGGAACCCCAAGGTGACACACTTGGGCATATATACCCCTTCTTCAGAAGTTCTTCAAGCTGCATTTTCAATTCCTTCAGCTCTGGTGTACTCATTCTATAAGTATTCTTTGATACTAGAGTTGCTCCAGGCATCAAATTAATAGAGAAATCAATATGTATCTTTGGAGGTAGTCCTGGTGCCTCCTTGAAAACATATTCAAAATATTCTAGGACTGCATGATATTCCAAATTTGGCACCTTATCCTTAGATTCTTCCTCCATATGGGATGCAAATATTTGACAGCCTTTCATGTAGCACTTCTTCAGTTGCATTGCTGAAATTTCCCGGACAATAACTTCCCTGGGAATTCCTTGGACTGTTATCCAATTTCCTTCCTCATTCAAGCAAGTGAATGCCTTGTTATGGTAGTATAAGATGGCATGGTGTTGGTCCAACCAATCCATACCAATTAGGAAATCATATGATCCCTACGACAAGATGTTCAAATCTTCCTTGGTACATAGTCCATTAATGCCCACTGGACATGATTTAACCAACTGACAACCTTTCTCTTGGCTCCTATAGCTAGTTGTACCAGCCAATATTTATCATTCCTGCTTCTTTTCAAAATAAATATTTCCACAACCTTAGGGTCTATATAGCTATAACTAGCCCCCAAATCAATTAAAATAGTAAAGGCATGGTTATTGATCATACCTTCAACTTCAATCATGTGTGATTGAAACTCAGCTCACTTGTTGTCCATGGCTACATAGATCCTTGGTAATCTTCTTCCCATGTCCTCCACTATTTCTTCTTGCTTTACATTGTGTGCATCTCTTACCTTGTAACTTTTGTGAGGACAATATCTATACTTGTGGCCGCCTTTACAACCCCAACATTGAATGGGTGCCTTCCTTGACCTTTTCCCTCCTACCTCAGCCATTCTATGCTCTCTAAAATATGGTTGTCCTTGAGGACTGTTTCTAAAACATGGAGGCTTGTTTCCCTTCCTCCTTTGTTCCTTTTTGAACTTCTTCTTGTCCTCCCAAGCCTTTTGGAAAGTAGGCTTTCCTTTCTGTTGATTATATAAGCATTTTTCTCTCCTTATAGTTTCTTCCAGAGTCTTAGGATTATCATATTGGATTTTATCATTGATGAAATATGGCAGCCCACTCAGGTAACTCTGAATCTTCATTGTCTCATCTTTGATGAAGGAGACATAATTCAACAACTCTAAGAATCTCCTTTCATATTCATCAATAGCCATGCTACCCAATTTAAGATCAAAGAACTCTTTCATCTTTTTGTCATAATACCTGTTGGTCGGGTATTTCTTCTCAAAATGCCTCTTGAAATCCTTCCAAGTCACATTTTTCTCCCTGAGGTGTTGTACTTGCACCAACTGATCCCACCACATGATGATTTTCCTTTAATTTGCTATATGGAAATTATTCCTTCTGCATGAGAAGAATAATTATGTAATTGAAAATACTTTCTCATGCCCAACAACCATGTCTCTACATCTTCATCCTTCTTGTGCTCCCCATCAAACATAGGAGGTTTGATTTTGTTCATTTCCCCTTGTAGCTCATCCTCCCCGAACCTCTTATGCTTCCTAACAGGGGATGGACTTGAGTTGTTGTGTGCTCTCTTATTGGAATGCCTCGGGGAGTGTTGGTGACATCTGCTATCACTTTTTTCTCTTATGTGATTCCCTAATTTGCTTGAGCCACTCTCCTTATCCAATTTATTTTCTATTCTTTCCAGGCTCTGCATCAACTTTATGTTGAATTCTCCCTGTTGCTCCCTAGATTTCATGAGCTTTTTGTTATCTTCTCAGTGAGTCTAGACATATTTCTGCAACTTTTCAATGATTTTCATCATGTTCCCTTCTTTATCTATCTCTTTTCCATGCCCATTGGAGTTCTATCCTTCAAATCCTAAATGGACATCCATTCCTCTAACTTCATTTTATGAACTATAAGCACCACATGTCTTCCCCATTTCTCTACACTATGCGGCTATTCGGTTCGGTTCTCACAATCATTAACTCTGAAAAATGTGGAGTCAACTGAGTTTTGTCAGACTATCAAACTTTAATAATTCTCCAGAATAAACCAATCTGATTCAAAAAACAATATCAGATTCCATTTTTTGTAGTTCTTGGTCGATCAAGAACCCCTCGGCTTCAATCTCTAAGCCCAATTCTGTTCTGCAACAAAATTTCGGGCACTAGCCCCTTCTTCTTCAGCCCCTTGTTCACATGTGACCATAGCTCTAAAACTTTGGGCTCCGGGCTTCGACGAATTTCAAAGCACATCACAACAAATCTATCAGAGTGTTAGATTGGTGAACTTGCGTAGTAGAGTGGATCATAAGTCCACGTCCCCCAACATCCAATGGTTGATATTCACTATGGAACTCCAGGCTTCAGGGCTCTAGGACTTTGGAGCTTCGAGGCTCTGGGACTTCGGAGGATTTCACCTTTGCACATACCAAAACTCCCAAACCATGAGTCTCTGCATACTTCCATGTCACCCCGGTGACATCATCGTGTCATTTTAATTCAACGTTATGGAACTTCGGGGGTTCCTTCCTCCCATTCGATCACGAGCCATTTTTTTCAGGGTGTTAAGTCTCCAGACTTCACGATCTAGCACCACATGTCCACTGGGGCCCGCAGTTTTTGTGCTTGAACTAATAAATACTGAAAAAGTCACATCAAACTTTATACTTTTTCAAATTCTAGGGACATGGGTTGGCGGTTTTGGATTAACCCTTCGATCTTTCCGCAATTGTCCCCATGCTGACATGTACCATTTCTGAGAAACCCTAGTTTGGATTGCGGGACCACCTTGTAGAATTATCTACCGCGCAACTTTGATCACTACAATGCCTCCCAACCATCGATATTGATAGATCGTGATCAAAGTTAATGCAGGCCTGATCCATCTAACTTCTTCGCCAAGTTTAATTGTCTTGTGCCATCACTGGGAGCGCCATGTGGCAGGACACACGAAGCCAACACATGACCCAATCAGGTGGGTGACATATGTCACGTTATAACTGCATTTCTATCTTACAAAGGTTCTTAACTCACTGACACATTGTACAAATCCCATGTGTCCACGTCATCCATAGTGACATCAGCAGGCCATGCCAGTTTGAGACTTTGGGCTTTGGGAGATTTCACCTTAGCATACCTTGTTTCTCCTGAACGTCGAACTCCTGAACTTTCTTACCTTTCACTCTTGTCTTAACCCTACGGTTTTGATCCATCCTTGGTCAAATCCAATGGTAAACACTCTCCCCCCCCCTAGATCTACGGTGTAGATCCTCTTTGGGACTTAGAAACTTTAGGCTTCAACCCTTTCTTTTCTATCACACATAAACTTCACCGAAGTCGTGAAGTCTGAAGTACTCAGGGGTTAATCCTCATGCACCTTTCTCCATATCTAACGGTTGTGAAGGATCCTCCTTCTCCCGAACAGATCCTGTAGCCCAACTTCAAACCTTACGGTTCCATACCCATGGTTACTGCAATCTCTTTTCTATGCTATCATTCTTGAACCGTTATACCTCTTAGGCTTCCAAACATGGTCAAGTGTTCTCTTGGCACTCTGGAATTCTCTGAAATTCAAATTTTGTCCATTTCGACAACAATTTCCTTCCGAAACCTTCTCTTCAACCTTCACTTTCCTGGCCCATCCAGGCTTAGTGTTGAAACCATGGCTCTGATACCATCTTGTAGCATCCCCAACCACCAATAGGCTGGGCTACGCCACTTCTTGGACATCTCTCTTAGTACTGAAACCATTTTGTGATGCCCCGACCCAACCAGGTCGAGCCATGCTACTGCAATTAACGCTATGCTATACGTATATATATATTATGTAATTATAATAGACACAACATTCTATTCATACACATTTCATGCAGAAGTGACAATAATACATACATGCAATAAACACAGACAATTCTGGTAATAATAAAACACATGTACATAATACACATCATACAGAGAATAAATATTTGCTACTTATCTTTTAATATATGACCACCAACTGTGTGAAGACCTTCCATGAACCTCCTAGCCTTAGACCACACTGCTCATCATGCTCAGTAGTGGGTCACCCCCAAGCTGGGACTAAAATCCACCCAGGAAAAAGGAATCCTAGACCTAGGTTGAGGCTACAGAAAAATGCACTGTGCAACTGGAAGGACTCTCTCCAAGGAGCCTACTTATGCCCACTTCTCATGGACTCTCATTCCCCACATGCCTATCCCACCCCGGGAATATGCGCCTTCACTATTCCACAGTCCATCAGTCACTCCACTTCCCTTCTAGGGCTTTAGCAACATGCCAAATCAAGAATTATCGGAGCTCTGTAGCTGGTATTTGACTCCCTCCAGAAGAAATCACTTCAAAACAAACTCTCTCACCTGGAGAGAGTTTCTCATAGGCCTAATAACCTTCTTCTTCAAGCACATGCCTAACAACCCTCCTCTTCAATCCACAACCACCAAAAAATCGGGTAAGGCAAGGAGACAAATCAACAATCTACAGAGGTTCACCCAGGCGGAAATGACTATGGTTGCGTACTTGTTCAGTGCATGTGTGAACTTACCAAGGGATGTTTAGCATGATGAGGATGAACTTGTGGGAAAATAAATGGCCATACACCTCAGAATGTTGAGAGCGAGTGAGGAAAATAGTGAGAATGGTCATCTTGCAGAATCGTGCGAGAGCTGCAATGGTGAGAGAGAACTACTCAGGAAGGTGGCAAGGATGGTTTGTGAAGGCCCCCCTATAAAGGTGGAATTTTCCACATAAATTTGCATGCGTCCTAGGTGACATTTGGCTCCCCAGGAGCACACTCCTCTTCACTTGGAGTTTGTTCCTCTCCTCAAAGGAACTTAGGATAACTGGGTTTATTTTCCAAACTTTTAGTACTTTTCAGGAATACATTATAATATTCCCTTGGGTTAAGCCCTCAATCTTAGACCCTCTTTCCTAGCCTCTCAACCCCATTCCTTTCCCTACCCAGTGGAGCTTAGTCCCCCATAAATATTTCTCCATGGTTGGTGTACACACAATGATGTATTTGATTAGTAATATGCATAATTACATATACAAAAATTAGGCCCACTAACCTTAGCATATAGGCTCTTTGGCATAATAAACATATAAGCCTACCAACTTATAATTACTTGGTTCATCGGCCTACAAACATTGTTACATTTCACAGGGGCTCGGCCTTGGGGTATTACACCCATAATAAAACTCCAAAAGAATCGAGGAAGAATCCTATCCACATATGTAGTTTCCAGGACAAATCTAGACCGTCAGATAGAGGGGAAGTTAGAGGTTGGAAGAATTAGATCTCAACCGACAGATCTGAAGCAGGATCTTCAAAAGGTTTCATAGCTGTTAAATATCAAGGAGGGAATTTATATGGATTCTCAACCATCCGATTGAGTCTAGTGGAAGAAAAGTATAAGAAGACGACCAAACTCCGATGCTGACCACTCCGTCAGAAAAGAGTCCAAAACAGGTAAGATTACCTGAAGTCTGAAGCCATGGAGTCATGAACTCCCGTCGACCATCAGATCGGGAAATTATTTCAGTTTTTGATCTATTCAAAGTGCGCCAAGAAACATGTTGACCACTTTGGCACTAACCAACTACGATGAAAATTGGAGTAACAATTACCTGGACCTCTAGAGCCCCGAAGTCACGAACTCTCATCGACCGTCAGATAAGGAAATCTAGTCAACCATTGATCTGGAGTAGCTATAACCATTATATCCAAGAGGAGGACATGTGACACATCAGGAGATCCATGTCATCAAGGACACATGGTGCAATCCGATGGTGACAAGTGTCAAGGTCTAGTTGGCACTTTAGGTATATGCACGAATCTAGGTGACATGCGAAAACCACTCGACTAGTACCATGTCAACAGTGACATCAACAAGCTACATCACTCCAAAAGTAAGTCCTTTGGGGATATACAATTTCTACTACTAGCAAATACCCAAAGCACCGAAGGCTGAAGTTAATGATGGTCATTGATATAAGATCCTCCAGGATGTATCATGACCGTTAGATCAAGAAAGTGGAAGGATAGATAAGAAAGGCTAAAGGCCTGAGATCTTGAATAGTTGAATTCTTGACAACCATTGGATCATGTTAAGATTTTCGAGTTAAAGAAGGACTGTTAGATGAATTCAAGTTAATTGAGGTTTATTCTTCGGGGAATCTCACTCTGGGAGAATTGGGAAGTGGGAAAAAGTGAATAACTCGAAGTCCCAAAAACCGAAATGAATCTAGACCATTGATCTCGAACTGATCACTTCTTTTGGATTAACCCAGTGGCAAGATAGTGTAAGGATTGAAGTTAGATCATTGATCTGGTTCCAAGAATCATGGTAACCATCGAATCAACCATTGTGAGAGGAAACCACTTTGGGAGTTTCAAACTCCAGAAGATTGAAGTCTTGTAAAGGAGAAATCACCCAAAGGCCAAAGTTAATGCTAATTGTTGATCTAAGATCGTCAAGAATTTTTCTCGGTCATTGGATCGAGTACAATGGAAGGATAGCGTAAGGTATACCAACAATTGACAACAAGCTATCACCATAGACTTATGAATTATTAGGTAGGTAAGTACTCTCGAAGGTTGAATTATTATAGAGGTTGGAAGTCCCAAAGGACGAAGTCCCGAAGTAATGAAAGTCATCCATCTCATCGTGCAATTATAACATGACCATCGATAAGCAATTAAGTACTCGCTTGGTTTAGCAATTAGACACCACCCTCGGTCATAGGTCAAGGTCATATGAAAAGTGGAGATGAGTTAAAGGGCCAACTAGGTTAACACCTGGTCACGGTACATGGTCACTTGGTGAAATGAAGTCCCTACAGGATAAAACATAACAAACCTTGCACCTTATGTATCTAGATTTTGGTCACATCAGTTTGGTAATATGAAAAACAAAGGGGAGTCACAAGCTAAGCACCTGTCAATTCCAGGTATAGGAAAATGCATGAGATAGAGAAGTAATAATTTGTTTCAGATCTATTGAGAACTAAGGATGCAGTGAAAGTGTGCGATCGAAATAAAAAAGTCAATCCATGACTATGATCAACTCTTAAAGGTTGATCAACATATATATGATGAAGAATTATCCATGTCATGATATTATATGAATAATAATGAAGGAAGCGTAAATGGATATTAAGTATGTAGTAATGAGCCCATAGTCATTTGAAAAGAATGTTTTGAAGGAAGCACGTGTTTGTAATAATTAGTGATGGGTTAAATGATGAAACAATTTACAAAGGATTTGAAGTCTTTAACAAACTAATAATAATAATAATAATAATAGAATTTATATATGAGGATGAGCTCTGCAACAAGGAGATAACCCTAGCGCGTCGTTTCTCCAGAGGCCCGTGTTCGACTGATGTGCGCTCTGAGGCCAGAGCACTGACTACCCAATACCCTATGTGGCAGACATCCGGGCCACAAGACCCCTGCACATTCCGTAATGAATTTAGGTGAGGGGGGGAAACCCCCCTCGTACTGCGATATGGCCGCCAGCGACAAATCCGGCTCCCGTGCTAAGAGGTCGGCCTTTGAACCGCCGGAGCATTTGAGGGAACATCTTTTTACCCAGGAGCAAAGCTGCAACAAGGAAATGGAACTTGACCCCAGTACATCACACCAACAAGCGTCCAAAAACTGGCTGCCAGGTAAGTGTATCCCCCAACTGGAAAAACCTCCTCTGTATCATATTAAATCGACTAGGGTGGGGGAACACACCCAGTTTATGATGGAACATGCCCTGATAGGCAAATTTCTGGGCCTCTGGTCGACTGAGAGAGATCTCACTCGATGGATTAAGGAATGGTGGAACCCTAGAGGAGACTATGAGGTCCAGCTCAGCTCCAAGGGATTTTTCACAATCATTCTATATAACATCGAAGACAAAGACAAAATATTTGACAACGGGCCATATTTCTACAACTCAGCGGGTCTATTTCTTAGATTCTGGACCGATAGATTCAGTCTCGAACAAGAAGAATTCACAAGAGCTCCGGTCTGGATCAGGCTGTACTCCTTGCCACAAGAATTATGGTTGGAGGAAATACTCATGGGCATAGGAAACACAGTGGGGAAGTACGTCAAAACTTCAGAAGCCACAAGATTAAAAAAGTACACTTCATATGCCCGTATCTGCATCTACATGGACATATCGAAATCTTTGTCGGGATCCATCACACTGGAATACCAGGATGACGACTGGAACCAAACAATTGACTATGAACATATACCCTTCCGATGCCAGAAGTGTCATGAGCACGGTCACCTTTTCAGAGACTATCCCTTGAACGCCTCAGCACCCAAACCTTCTGAAGCTAAGTAGAAAGACGGATTCACTAGTGCTACAGGGAGGTGAAAGACTCCCTCAAAAAAGCAGAAACAGAAATCGGCTGCAAAGGTCCCATCTAAGAATTCTTTTGACGCCCTGAGCCAGCAACCGACAGAGAAGGACGCACAGAACCCCCTCCAAGCACTAGCGCAAGAGAAAGGCAAAAGTCCTGAAGAGCCACACACTTCTCAAACAAAAGGCACAACCCATTCTACACACTCAGGAAGGGAGGAAGACACCAATATGCTCATGGATGAAATGGATCTGGCAGAGATCAACTTAGAAAAACTAGAAGAAGCACTTAATCAAAAAGACCTACAGCACTTACCAGTAGAACAGCTCAGGAAAGTGCACAAAGTGTTTACTAACACATCTGCGGGCTCCACATCTAGGCTGGGTATTTCTCCAGATCCCAATCATGAGCCCAAAAAACTCACCAAGGAAAACAAAAGGCATGGCCGCAAACCAGCCCAGCAACTAATGAAGGAAGCATGGCACCTAATGATCAACTCTAGTCAAATACAGAGGCTCTCGGAGGGATACCTCCACCCCCCTCCACCATCCTCATGATGAAGATAATCTCTTGGAACATTAGAGGTTTTAATGGAAGGTCCAAGCAACGGATCCTCCGAGAATGTATTAAAACAGAGAATCTAGATATCCTATTATTGCAAGAAACCAAATGTGCAGGTAGGGAGGCAGAAGATATTTTTCGAAATAGATGGAGAAATGGGGATTTCCTCTTCCAGGACTCAGTGGGTGCTTCGGGGGGTTTGGCCATTCTATGGAACCCGCAATCGGTCACACTGCTTCATCCCTTCTCCACCAGAGATACCTTAACAACTCTCTTCAAAGATATTGCCTCCTCAAAGGAAGGAGCAATAACAAATGTTTATGGACCGCAGTCCATTCAAGACAAGGAAAGATTCATACAATCCCTTCATTACATTCAAACACTAATACAATCACCGAACTGAATAATTGGAGGTGACTTCAATATGATACTAACGCTGGAAGAAAAGGCAGGCGGATCAAAGCGTCTGGAGCAGGACAGCGGAATGTTCAAAACCCTAATAGAACAACTAAACATGGTCGACATAGAAACTCGGAATGGAATCTTCACATGGTCCAATAAGAGAATAGGGCACCATCATGTGGCTTGTAGGCTGGACCGCTTTTTAACGATTGAGGCCTTACTTGAAAGTGAACAGGCAGTGGAAGCAAACATTATGCCAAAAACAGGGTCGGACCACTGGCCCATAGTCTTCTGCATGGACCCGGGACTCCCCCCTAGGCCGAAACCATTCCATTTTGAAACGTTCTGGCTCTCCCACCTAGATTTTCATCAGCTAGCTCACACCTGGTAAGCCCAGGCCGAAATAGAGCATGGCACTCACATGTACAAGTTCCAACAGTGCCTCAAAAACTTCAAACTGCACCTAAAGCAATGGAACAAATCCACCTTTGGAGACATTCTCCTCAGAAAAAAGGAAATTGAATGTCAACTTGAAGAGCTCCAACAAACTTTCATAGCAGGATCCCATCCACAGGACTTAGCACTGGAAGAGGATCGATTAAAGACGGACCTAGAAACCTGTACAGAGCAAGAAAAAATCCTATGGAGGCAAAAATCCAGGATACAATGGCTTAAGGAGGGGGAACACAACACAAAATTCTTTCACAAGGAGATGACACACTGTAGATACATTAATCGCATCTCCCATCTGGAGGATGAGAAAGGAGTCCCAATTAGAGATCATGACCAAATAGCGGCGATGCTTAACTCCTTCTATCAAGATCTCCTCACAGAGAGCAATGTAAACAGGAAGGAGGCTATCCAAAAA